>CAUYRT010000981.1:0-12099 GCA_963574885.1 Lepilemur ruficaudatus
TTGGGTCCCAGGCTGTCTCTCAGCCATGAACTTCTAAGACGTGCATGTCTTGTGGCTCGCTGGTGTCCCCCTCTCGAGGTACTTGGTCTTGGTCTTCATCCTTTTCAGCTACATTAACTTCTTCTTCTTTTTTTTTTTTTATTGAGACGGAGTCTCACTCTGTTGCCCTGGCTAGAGTGCCGTGGGGTCAGCCTAGCTGACAGCAACCTCAAACTCCTGGGCTCAAGCGATCCTCCTGCCTCAGCCTCCCAAGTAGCTGGGACTACAGGCGTGCGCCACCATGCCTGGCTAATTTTTTGTATATATTTTTAGTTGGCCAATTAATTTCTTTCTATTTATAGTAGAGACGGGGTCTCGCTCTTGCTCAGGCTGGTTTCGAACTCCTGACCTTGAGCGATCCACCCGCCTCTGCCTCCCAGAGTGCTAGGATTACAGGCGGGAGGCACGACGTAGTCCTTTCCTTTTACATCCTTCCTTCCTGTGCTCCCCTTTCTTGGAATGTCTTTGATCTCTCTGTTTAATTAAATCATAAACATCATCACAATCCAGTTGAAATCTTCCCCCCACCCCTGCCTGCCCCCGAGTTATAGAAACTTTGGTTAAGTGCTGGCTATGTGCTGGTTAATGTGCTTGGCACTGAGGTGACACAGGTGAAGAGACACACAGCCCCTATTCTGTAGTCTAGATTATCATCTAGTGAGGAGACTGTCCAGTGCATAAGCATTTGTTAGGCAGTTGGATAATGGAATTAATTTTGAGCTAAGCACCTGAGTGCATGAGAGGAATGCTGCTTTGGTTGGGATGTTTGTGTCCCCCCTAAATTCATATGTCAAAACCCTAACCTCCAATGTGATGGTGTTAGGAGGTGGGGACTTCGGGAGGTGATTAGGTCATGGGGGTGTAGGCTTCATGCATGGGATTAGAGTCCTTATAAAGAGACCGCAGGGAGCTAGCTTGTCCCTTCCACTACACGAGGACACAGGGAGAAGGGGCCATCTATGAGGCAGGAAGCAGGCCATCACCTGGCTGTGACCATGCCAGCACCCTGATCGGGGACCTCCAGAACTGGGAGAAATAAATTCCTATTGTTTAAGACCCCCAGCCTATGGTCATTTGTTATAGCAGCCTGAACTTCCCAAGCCAAGTGCCTGAGTCAGCCTGGAAGAGTCATGACTTCCCGAAGGAGGCAGCTTTTGGTTGAAGCCTGAGAAGGTGTTGCAGGCAGAGGGTCTAGCAGATACGACAGGCTGTGAGGGAAAGCACGGGTCCCGAATGTCAAAGCCGCTTCCTCCCTTTGCGCTCCCGCTGTCATTTTAAAATTTATTACTTTACCATTTTTGTGTGTGAAACTCAAATGTTGCCAAGTCCTCTGGTCCCTGTTTCTTTAATATTCAAACACAATCCTTCAAATACAATTTCTAAGATTTTCACACCCCTCTTCTGTCTTGCTTGCCCCAGGCACTGACTCAGTCCTTTCCTTTCTCTGTCCCAAAGCACTCTGTAGAGGATTGCTGTGTGGGAGACTTTTGCTGAAGGCTCGGGGAGGACAGCGGGGACCGCAGCCCCGTCTTGCCTTGCTTCTGGGGCTTCTGCCTGCTGCTGCATGCTTGGGGCTCACTCTCCCTTCTAGGTAACTTCTTTCCATTTCTTGTCTTCCCTGAGTTCCAAGTTCCCCCTAAACTTCCTTCCTTTTGAGTTTCTAGGGGAAACTACCCAAATTCGATTTCAGGTCTCCTTGTTGAAATTAATGGTTTCCACCTGTGGGTTTCTATAGGCTTGTCTTCCTCAATTAAGCAAATTGTCCCCAGCTTCTTTTAACTGTGGACTTGTCAGCCTTCTCCTCCCTCCCCGCTGCTCAGATATAAGTTGGGGAGCTCGACTTATTCATGTTTGTATAACAAAGCATAATGTTTCACTCATAGTCTTGATTCCAATAAATCATTCTCCATGTATTGCTGAAGGCCCAGGGCTTTGCAAAAATGTAATTGCCTTTAATCTCTGCATGGTGGTTTCTTCAGCCTCTTGCAAGCCAGTTTGATTCCTAAGCTGTTTCTAATTGAGATTCTTTCAGTTGATGACAAATGGTGGACGTAAATGCCGCATGAGACCCAAGGCTTCATCTGCTGGAGCCCTGTGCTTCCTTCTCTACAGTTCCCACAATAGTCACTGGGGGGGGGGTTGAGCATCTCCCTGCTCCCCCCATCAGGGGTGCATCTGCCCTGGGCACAGAAACTCCCCTTGTCAGGGGCCCTGCGGAGGTCACGGGTCTCAAGTGTGGTGGTGTTGGCATTTTGGGTGCTTGTGAGGGGTGGTCACTGGTGTGGCGCTCTTATCCTCAGAGGACTGAAAGGTTATGAGACCGCCACTCTGCCCTGTTTCTCTGTGATATTTGGTTCTTACCAAAGAGGGAAAGATTTTAAAAATTTTCCTTCGTTATTCATTGATCAGTGACACCAGTATTCAATTTGGCCAGTTCTACAAAGGATCCTTTAGTTGACTGCGTTGGCCAGTGGTTCTCCCACGAAGGACTCTAATGACAGTTTCTGCCTGTAAGTCCTAACAAGTCACGTGGCACATGGTCTCATTAATAATATTTATTGTTGGTGGGTTTTTGAATCAATAAGCACCCATCCCAATGCCATGGTAATTATGATTATTCGCAGGCATTTCTCTGTTGTCCTTTCGCTTCTCGTTAGTAGCCTTAAGCATTTTGAAGAAAAGGACTTTCTTAGAAACAAAACTTTTGATAAATTGCTTGACTCACAAGCAGCATGGAGTTTCTGGGTTATTTTCTTTCTTTCCTATAGGATATACTTTAACTTCTGGGAGGGGGTTTAGATTTCTAAAGTGTATTAATTTTGTTCTCCCTGCAAAGGTTAGAAAAATACAACCTCTGCTTGTACCACCGCATGTTATGTAGATTTCTGAAAGCAAGCTGGAGATGTGCTTGGTAACTGGTCATTCTTGTGAGAAGTAGCTGCACATGCCTGCCCTGGTCCTCTAGACGGTCCACGTCTAGCAGGAGGTTCCCACGAGCGCTGAGTTCCTGGGAACTGCAGGAGTGTGGGTGGAAGCTCTGGAAGCACCCCCTGACTCCAGTGTATTCAGGCCTATTGGCAGGGCAGTCCTAGAGCTGTGTCTGGTTTTTCCACTGTTCTTCAGACTGAGGAAGTGGGTTTGGATCTCCAGATGTGCTCAACTCTGGTGGTGGAAAACAGATTTCTGGCTGAATTGGTACCCTTTCTCAACTAAGTGCCACAGTCTTCTCAATGTTGGCTTACAATTAAGTAATGAGGCAATTTGGTCTGGGAAATGGAAGAAATGATGTTAAATTATAGCAATAGCTATACAACTTAAAATTCCCCTTCCATGAATATTAGTTCGTATATAAAATTTTGTATGGAATAACTGGAAAATTCCCCTTCTGAGATGGGTAACTCATGAGTCCCTTGTTTTGAAATAATTAGCAGCAGTAGAATTAGAGAAGGTAGGAAGGTAGGTGTATCAGGCTTTAGCTCATGCAGCTGTAGGGGCTGACAAGTTCAAAACCTGAAATTTGTAGGGCAGGCTGGTAGGCCAGAAACTCAGGTAGGGGTTGATGCTCTAGTCTTCCCTAACTCCCCTATTTTTTAAGAGATAGGATCTCCCTATGTTGCCCAGGCTGGTCTTAAACTCCTGGGCTCACGCCCCATGAGTATCTCAGACTACAGGTGTGTGCTACCACACCCAGTGTTGCTGTAGGCTTGAGGCCAGAATTTCTTCTTTTTCCAGGAAACCTTAGATTTTGCTCTTAAGGACTTCAACTGATTAGACGAGTCCCACCCACATTGTTGAGGATAATCTCCTGTACTTAAAGTGAACTGATTGCAGATGTTAACTATAAGTATGAAATAATTTACTAATTACAGCACCACCTAGATTAGCGTTTGATTGAATAACTGGATACTATAGCCTAGCCAAGTTGACACATGAAACTCACCATCATAGTAAGTGAAGCTGGAGTTTTTGCAGTGAGGCAGAAGGAAACAGAAGGTATGGTGAGGAGGCAGGAGGGGAAATAAGTATATTGACCTCAGAGTGATCATTCTAAGATTGGGGAGGAATGAAGAAAATCTATTCAGCTGGGATGCGGAAGCTAATTAAAGTTATCTAAGTTGTTTTCTGTTAAAAAAATATCCGTACATTTCTAAGACCAAGGCAGGTAGCTGTTTGGAGGAGGGGGTGGACACAGCTCTGAGTTGTAAAATCTGAATGGTAGAAATGCATTTTTCTAGAAAACTAAAGACAGCAAAATCTGCCTCTTAGCCTGCAGTGTATTTGAAAGAGCACAGTGAATTCACTAGCATCCTTTTGAAACTTGAAGAAAGGAGATCTTAATAAATATCAATGAAGCCAAGAGATAGGGAATGAAGACTAATTGTAGAGAGGCCATTATTACTAATTTAAGATGTGTAAAAATGTTATCGACTACCGTGTGCTGGCTGGCTTTAACGTTGTATATCAGTAAAGTTAAAAACATTTATGAAAGATTCACTCAAGACCTTATTCACTCAATCCTGCTTTTCTTAAAGGGTCTTACTGTTTTACAGCTGGGGATTCTCCTACCAAGAAGATTTTTCAGGAACCCAACCATCTAGATTTGGGAGGGATTCTGCTATTAGTTCCTATATATAAAAGCAGAGGTATTAAATTCATCATCTTGTATATGATAGAGTATGTCTAATGAGACAGTGGGAAAGATTTATGGTTCAATTATTAGTATATTAGCACTATGGATACATTTAACAAAACTCATTCCTCTTCTATAAAAGACAACCATTAGCCTTTTCTAAACTAAGTGCATCAGCTTTGGTAGTTTACGCAGACTTACTCGATGGTTGCATGATGTTGATACTTAGAGTGTTCTATTTGGTGCCTCCCCTCCCCAGCTGCTGATCCTCTTGGTTTTCTTGTCTAATGAAAAGGAGAGAAAGAAAGTGCTTTTTTTCTTCGTCGCCTTCTATAATACTTCCTGGAAATGGCCTTTAAGACAGACAACATCACATACTTGGCTGTAGATACTCACCAAGGCTTTAGTTACTGTTGTAATGGGCACCGAGCACTGGTGGGGCTCATACAACCTGTGAGCTGCCTTGTAAAACTGTCTGTGTTTGGACGCAAGGTCTTACTGTTTCAGAAGCATATGTGCTTTTTGTAAACTTTTATTCTGGTTAAAAATTTAAAAGGGAGCTACTTGTAATGTCTTTAGCATTAACTTAAGCTATGGTAGGCCAATAAAACAATCATTGAGATGCTATTAAAAGTATATGAATAATAAAACAGGTACAATAAGAAATGTTTTAAAAGAGTAACTTGGCCTTATTAGCTGCCCCTTTGCAAGAGGGCTTCTCAGGGGGTGGTTTGGCTGTATTCTGGCTGTCACAGGCAATTAAATGTTACTTGGGAATCAGGGAACCTGCACTCCCATTTTTGTCTTTTTAAGAGTAAAGGCTGTGGGACATTTTCTGGATTGTAAATGGCAACAGAGCATAGTACAATAATCTTCCTGGGACATCACCTCAGGCTGCTTTGTTTATACGAGATATTTATGAGGGTGCAAGTTTTATGAGATTGTTTTACTGGTAAAAGTCAAAGGCACTAATAGCCCAGGGGCATGCAAGGAATTATGTGGGGTGTGGTGGAGCACACGCTTTTTTTCTTTTAGAACAAAGCAATCCCAGATTTTAATCTAGGCTCAAACTTTGCAACCTTCGACAAATTTCTTAAGTTCTCTGAGTCTTAGTTCCTCCTTTTATAAAGTGGGATTAATAATAATACCTATTGTGAGGAGTTACTGAGAAAATTACCGAAGTCAATGTATATAAGGTACAGAGAACATTTCTGGAAACAACTTTGGTGCTTAATAACGTCAGTTCTTTTTCTCCTTTTAAGATTATTAGTGATGTCATATGATGTCTACAATATTTGGCATTACTGTTTAGTGGACATCTCTTTTTATAGCTGTGAAATAGCACAATGAATGATCACAACGTGAATACTTCTGTGTAATTCCGACTGACAGATACAGCTGTCTCCGGTACCCCTAAAGACCCCCTCATGACTACCCCCATCATTGCCATCCTCCTGTCCTTCAAAATAATCGTGATCCTGGCTTCCAGTTCAAGATGACTGACTAGACACAGCAAGTGTGTCCCGCTCCCATGGAAAGAAATCAAAACTGGGGAGATTTTCACACTTGGAATAGACAGTCGAAAAAGGAATACTAAATTCCAACAGAAAAATGATAGAGCCAAAAAAGTAAGGAAGAATGAGGAGCGACACCATGGTGGCCGGGATTGGTGGGAAGACAGGAGAAGCTCCCTGACATGGGGAAAGTGTGAGAGATCCCTGGGTCTCCACCCTTCCGCCAGGGACATTTGGGATCCCAGCTGCAGGAGTATGCCTAAGCCCTCATGGGACCCCAGACTGAGGCAAGGAGCTGCCCAGGGGATGTGCAGAAGCATTGCTGGGATTTAGGTGAAGTCCCACAGGCTTTCGAACCCTGAGCCATTCAGAGATCACAGCCCACAGAGGTCTCTGTCCTGCTCTGGGGCCACCAAAGGAGGGAGGGAGCGGGAGCAGGCATGCTCGTGCACCCCAGAGACGAAAACTGCCCCCAGCAGCCAGCCTATACTGAGAGGAACCACCCCCCCGGTAGGCAAGTCCGTGGCATGGCTGCCCCTCCCCTGCCGCATTTCAGCGGAGGACTGCAGCCCTTCTGGGAAGCCAGCACACAGCGGTCTGAGCTTCCTCCACTGCCTCTGCTATAGCTTGGCTGGGGGCAACCTGGGAGTCCAGGCACTTTTGTGCACCCCAAGGACGAAACCTACTGCCTCCTCTGCTGAGGAGGGTGGGATGAACAGTCCTCGACCTCTGCTGCCTATTCTGGGAGGAGACTACCCTCCTTGGAGGCAAGTGTGTGGCATGATCATCCTTCTCCTGCCTGAGCATTTCAATGGAAGATTGTAGCTGCTCTGGGAACCCAGCACACAGCAATTTGAGCTTCCTCCACCACCTCTGCTGCTGCAGGGAAGAGCTGGGAACCTGAGCTGTTTTGTGCCCCCAAAAAACAGCGACTGCTGTCACTGCTGAGGGAGGGCAGTATGAACAGCTTGTGTGCCCCATAGCTGCCTGCCTCCACCAATCTCACCGAGATGGGCCCACCCTGCCTGGTGGCAGGATCCAGTGCATCTGTCCTTTCCCTCTCTGAGCATTCTTCCGGACTAGGCTGTCACCCCATGCCTCCCCATCACAGCCAGCACCTGAACCCAAGGAGGCTGGAGGACAAGTTCACCAGTCCCGCCTCAGTCTGGTCCATCCAGGACTCAAGGATACCATCCAGAGGCCTGGTGACTGGGGATTACCTGACTGAGTCCACTACTGCTGGCACCTGAACACTCCCCCAGGACTCTTAGGTCTGGCTGACCCAAATTGCTGGAATACCACAGTGGCTGCTCACATGCAGAAGCTGAAAGGCAGTGCACCTCCCCCTCTCTACACGGAGCGGCAGTGCTGTCTGCAGAGAAGAACAGGTGAGCGGCTAAACTATCTGCTTTGGGCTTAGAGAAGAGATTCTGCTCTGAAACCATTGAGGCAGAGAGCTGTTGGAAAGACATTTTTCTGCATAGCTCAGCAATAGTGTGGCCTGGAGATAGATGACAGAATTTGACTGAACTTAGAATCATGAACTTGCCTACCATGTCGGGAAGTGGTAGGGAAGTGGATTGTTTTTCTACCACAGACTAGTCCATCGTCTGATACCATAGAGAACCCCTCACAGTAAGGTTTAATCACCTACACATCAGCTTCTGCTACAGCTGGTACTTACCCGTAAGTGCCACCTACTGGCCCTGGAGGCTGAAATGCACAACCCAATTTAATACCTCCTGCCATAAGCTTCCTGAGACATCTGCAATTCTAGTACAGGAGAAGGTAGTGAGCCTACTTGAATACCCAGTACATCTCTGTTACAATCAGCAGCTGAGAAATCCACTGCACAAAGGCTGTATATAACCAACGAACTCATATGGAGCCCTGGCTCCCTGAAATCACCCCAAATCAAAGCCAAATAACCAAACACAACATACAATATACTCACACCCTCAAAGGGGAAAAACAAAACAAAGTATCCAAATAAATAAAAAAGTATCACCTAAATGAAAGTAAATTCAAAAATAAGAAGTGATAGTTTCTCCAGATAAGAAGGAACCAGTATAAAGAATCCTGGCAATATGAAAAAATAGGCTGTTTTGACACCCCTACAGAATTACACTAACTCTCCAGCAATAGACTTCACCTAAAAGGAAATTTTTGAGATGACAGATATAGAATTCAAAATATGGATCAAAAGTAAACTGACTGAGATCCAAGAGAAAGTTGAAAACCAACACAAAGAAACCAAAAAAAAAAAAAAAAAAAAAAGAAAAGAATAGAAAAGAAAATTCAGGACATGAGTGAAAAATTCACTAAAGAGATAAATATTTTAAAATCCCATAACTTCTGGAAAGGAAGGACTTATTTAGGGAATTATGAAATATAGTGGAAAGTTTCAACAATAGACTAGACCAAGCAAAATAATGAATTTTAGAGCTTGAGGACAAGGCTTTTGAATTAAGACAGATAAAAATAAAAAAGAATTAAGAGATGAACACAGCCTCAAAAAATATGGGAGTATGTAAAATGTTCAAACCTAATAATCATAGGTATCCCTGAGGGAGAAGAAGAAAGAGCAAAAGGTTTGGAAAACCTATTTGAGGGAGTAAGTGAGGAAAGCTTCCCTGGTCTTACTAGAGTTAGACATTGAGATACAAGAGGTGCAATGAATTCCAGGGAGATTCATTGCAAAAAGGTCATCACCAAGGCACATAGTCAGACTATAATGAAGAGTTAAAGTCAACATGAAGGAGAAAATCCTGAGAGTAGTGAGACAAAAATATCAAATAACCTACAAAGGAAAACCCATCAGACTAACAGCAGACTTCTCAGTAGAAACCTTACAAGCCAGAAAGCACAGGAGTCCTCTCTTTAGCCTTCTTAAACAGAACAAATGTCAGCCAAAATTTTTTATCCTTCAAAACTGTGTTTCATAAGTGAAGAAGAAATAAAGTCTTTACCAGATAAACAAATGCTGAGAGAATTTGTCACAAGTAGACCAACCCTACAAAAAATGCTCAAAGAAGTGCTAAACATTGAAATGAAAGGTTGATACTCACCAGTATAAAAACACTCAGAAGTGTAAAACTTACACTGCTTATAAAAAGGTAATACACTGGAGAATAACCTACAAGGCAGCTAGGTAATAGTCACCATGATGACTAGAATAGTATCTCATATATCAATATTAACTTTGAATGTAAATCATCTAAATGCCCTACTTGAAAGATATAGATTGGTGGAATACAATAAAAAAAAAATAACCCAAATATCTGTTGCTTTCAAGAGACCCACTTAACTAATAAAGATTGTTATAGACTCAAAGTAAAGGGGTGAAAAAAATATTCCAAGCAAATGGAAACCAAAGCAAGCAGGAGTAGCTATTCTTATATCAGACAAAACAGACTTTAAAGCAATAACAGTAAAAAGGGACAAAGAAGGTCATTATATAATGATAAAGCGTTCAACCCAACAAGAAGATGTAACAATCCTAAATATATATACACGTAACACTGGCACATAAAACAAATTCTACTATATTCATAAAATAAGTAGTACTAGACCTAAGGAAAGTGATAGACAATATATATTGATAGCAATATAATAATAGTAGGAGAATTCAATGCTCCACTGACAGCACTAGACAGATCATCAAGGCAGAAAGTAAACAAAGAAATACTGGGCTTAAAATGGACTCTAGAACAAATGGACCTAACAGACATTTACAGAACATTCTACTCAACAACTGCAGAATATACATTCTTCTTATCATCAAATGGAACATTCTCCAAGGTAGACCATGTGTTAGGCTACAAAACAAGTTCAATAAATTAAAAAAAATCAAAATCATACCAAGTATTCTCAGAGCACAGCGGAATCAAACTAGAAATCAATTCCAAGAGAAAATCTCAAATCTATGCAAATGCATGGAAATTTAATAACCTGCTCTTGAATGATCTCTGGGTCAATGATGAAATCAAGATGAAAATTAAAAAATTTTTCAAGATGAACGATAATAGTGACACAAGCTATCAAAACCTCT
The DNA here is from genome assembly GCA_963574885.1 of Lepilemur ruficaudatus. NCBI lineage: Eukaryota > Metazoa > Chordata > Mammalia > Primates > Lepilemuridae > Lepilemur > Lepilemur ruficaudatus. Next base: position 10,235 of record CAUYRT010000981.1, read on the forward strand.
GGGATACAGAAAAAGCAGCAAGCACTAAGAGGGAAGTTTATAGCACTAAATGTCTGCATCAAAAAGATAGAAAGATCACAACTTGATAATCCAATATCACTCCTCAAGGAACTAAAAAAACAAGAACAAACCAAACCCAAGGCTAGCAGAAGAAAAGAAATAACAAAGATCAGAGCAGAACTAAATGAAATTGAAACAAAAAAACAACACAAAGGATCAGTGAAACAAAAAGTTTGTTTTTTGGAAAGATAAACTTGATAGATCGTTAGTTAGATTAACTAAAAAAAAAAAAGAGCGAGGATTCAAATAAGCTCAATCAGAAATGAAAAAGGAGCCATCACAACTGGTACCACAGAAATACAAAAAATCAGCCAAGACTACTACAATGAATACCTCTAGGCACACAAACTAGAATGTCTAGAGGAAATGGATAAATTCCTGGAAACATGGAAGCTTCTTTCCCAAGCTTGAATCAGGAAGAAATAGAAATCCTGAATAGTCCAATAATGAGTACTGAGATTGAACCAGTAATAAAAAATCTCCCAACAAAAAAAAAATCTCAGGACCAGATGGATTCACAGCTGAATTCTACCAGACATTCAAAAAAGAACTGACAGCAATCCTACTGAAACTATTCCAAAAGACTGAGAAGGAGAGACTCCTCCCTACCTCATCCTTCAAAGCCAGTATCACCAGATACCAAAGCCAGGAAAAGACACAACAAAAAAGGAGACTGCAGAGCAACATCCCTAATGAAAATAGATGCAAAAATCCTCAACAGAATAGTGATTGTGAAATATGGGTCCCAGAGCCATTTTGGTGTGGGTCTAGCACGTCCCCTGATCTTACTGACAGAGGGACCTGAAGGGAATAGACGCTGGTAGTACTGAGAAATTTATGATTTTTAGGAAAATGAAGAAATCACTCAGTGATAATATGAATCTGAGGTCATACGGGCCAAAGTAAAACCTGGAAGTCTCTGAAGGTGGTCACAGCCCAAATCTTTCTTGAGAATCATGATCATATTTATTCAAGATGCACTAAGATTTTGAATTACCTCTTTGCGCACCTTTCCCTACCTGCATGTTCAAAGCAGGTCTGGGGACTTAACAGAACATGTGGATTTACAGCTGCCTATTATCCAGCAGAAGACTGAGAGGGCAGTGCAGGGTAGGGAGAAGCCATGGGTGGCCTTACAGCCTCTCCCCTCCTGCATGCACTATGCTGCTTTCATTAAGAGGTGCCTCCTACCCACATAACTTATACTGGGTTCTGTCACTGTCTGGAAGAGCTGAATTTACTAAGTTTAATTTTTAAAAAATGCATACATTTTGTGATTTTTTTTTGTTTTGTTGTTTACAAAAATTTTATTTATACATCCAATTAATACAACCATAGAAAAATGTTAACAGTCCCATTTTTCTATGCAATCAATCTTAAAGACACATATAAACACACTGCGTATCTTTAGTGATTAATTTAACGAGTTCCCTGTGTTAGGCATTTAACTTGTTTAGTTTCCCTCTAGCAGAAACCAGAAACATCCTTTTAGCTAATTCTGTATGTACAAGTCTAATTTTTTAAAAAATTTTTTATTATGGAAAATTTCAAATATATACCAAAGTAGAAGGGATAGGGCAGCAAATCCCCACAAATCCGTGAATTAGTCTCAATAATTACCAGCACATGCCAACTCATCTCATCTGTATTGTTCCACTGTCCCCCTGCAATTATTCTGAAGCCAGTCCCAGCATCATATCATTTTAACCTTATGTAATTCAGTGTGTGCTTCTAAAAGGTTAAGAAATCTTTATAAAAACTGTGATAATTTCTCCCATTTAAACAATATTTGTATTGTAGAAAAA
>CAUYRT010000984.1:0-28232 GCA_963574885.1 Lepilemur ruficaudatus
GTGGATCGCTCAAGGTCAGGAGTTCGAAACCAGCCTGAGCAAGAGTGAGACCTCGTCTCTACTATAAATAGAAAGAAATTAATTGGCCAACTAAAAATATATAGAAAAAAATTAGCCGGACATGGTGGCACAAAGAAATTAATTGGCCAACTAAAAATATATAGAAAAAAATTAGCCAGACATGGTGGCACATGCCTGTAGTCCCAGCTACTTGGGAGGCTGAGGCAGAAGGATTGCTTGAGCCCAGGAATTTGAGGTTGCTGTGAGCTGGGCTGACGCCACGGCACTCACTCTAGCCCGGGCAGCAGAGTGAGACTCTGTCTCAAAAAAAAAAAAAAAAAATAAATCTTTAACTACAAATATACTCAGGGAAGCAAGAATATGGAATGAAATTGTTTACTATATCAAAATTCAGGCTTATGAATACAGATTAATAGGATCTTTCAGGTAAAAGGTGGCATAACAAACCAAAGCATCTAATTTCTCCCCTTCTTGAAATCCCACTAAATCTACGGAAAACGGATTCTTAGAAAGAAAGGAATGATGGAAGGGAAGAGCCTACAAGATTGGGAAGAATCAGAAAAAAGCAACTACAGCCAAATTTTGAAACTGGGGAATACAAGGACTAGAGATATTTAACTCAACAGACTTAAGAAAGGGGAGTCCTACACCAAAAGTTGGAAAGGGCAATACCAACTCAAATTACACCTAAGGATCCTCAAAAGGCTCAGGAATTAATGGCACCAGACACCTACAGAAATGGGTTCAGAGGGTGGAAGAGGCTAAAAATAGGATTGGTTGAAAGCTGTTTAAGAAGTAGATCTCTAGACTCTACCCCACCTCTCCTCTCCCCCCATGCCCTCCCTTCTTCCAGCAGAGGTCTGGAAGTTTACTCTCAGAAGAGGGTAAAACAGGGGGTCTTTGGGTTGGGGGATGCCAGGAACAGTTGTAGGCAGGGATATTCTATACCAAAAAGAAAAATAAACCTATGCATAGTATATATTGATACACCTAGTACTTTTCCCACTCTAGGCTAGCAGAACCCCAGCAGCCTGGCCTTTACCCTTGAGACAGAAGGTTGGAAGAGTCTTCCCTGGGGAACCAAAAAGCAACCTAAAGCTAACAACATAGTCCAAAGTAGATCGACCCAGAGCTCCACTATCCAATATGATAGCCACTAGGCACATGTAACGATTCAGCATTACTAACGTGGCTAGTGCAAATGAGGAAGGAATTTTTTATATTTCTACTTAATTCCAACAAAATTTAAATGGCAAATAAGCCTATGAAAAGATGCTCCACATCATATATCATCAAATACAAATGAAAACTGCAGTGAGATACCACTACACACCTATTAGAATGCCCAAAATCCAGAACACTGATAACACCAAATGCCAGTGAGGATGTGGAGTAAGAACTGTCTTTCATTGCTGGTGGGAAAGTAAAATGGTACAGCCACTTCGTAAGACAGTTTGGCAGTTTCTTACAAAACTAAACATACCCTACCATAAGATCCAGCAAACATGCTCCTTGGTATTTATTTGTCCAAAGGAATTGAAAACTTACATCCACACAAAAACCTGCACAGAGATGTTTATAGCAACTTTATTCATAATTGCCAAAACTTGGAAACAACCAAGATGTCCTTCAGTAGGTGAATGGATAAACTGTGGTATATCCAGACAACAGAATATTACACAGCACTAAAAAGAAATGAACTGTCCAGCCATAAAAAGACTGGAGGAACCTTAAATGCATATTACTAAGTGAAAGCCAATCTCAAAAGGCTACATACTACATGATCCCAACTATATGACATTCTAGAAAAGGCAAAACTATGGAAACAGTAAAAAGATCAGTGGTTGACAAGGGTTGGTGGGAGGATAGGCAGGGAATGAATAAATGGAGCACAGAGGATTTTTAGGGCAGCAACAATACTCTGTATGACACTATAATGATGGATACATGTCATTATACATTTGTCCAAACCCATAGGAAGCACGACACTAAAAGTGAACCCTAATGTAAGCTATGGACTGTGGGTGATAATGATGTGTCAATGCAGGCCCATCAATTGGTAACAAATGCACCACTCTGGTGGGGAATGTTGATAATGGGGAAGGCTGTGCATATATAGGGGTGAGGGGTTATGTGGAATCTCTATACCTTCCTTTCAATTTTGCTCTGAACCTAAAACTCCTCTAAAAATAGAAAAGTCTTGGCTGGATGTGGTGGCTTACACCTATAATCCCAGCACTTCGGGAGGCCAAGGAGGGAGGACTGCTTGAGGCCAGGAATTCAAGACCAGCCTGAGCAATAGCGAGACCCCATCTCTACAAAAAAAATCAGAAAAATTAGCCGGGCATGGTAGTGTGTGCCCACAGTCCCAACTACTCAGGAGGCTGAGGCAGGAGAATCGCTTGAGCCCAGAAGTCTGAGGTTGCAATGAGCTACGATGACGCCACTGTACTCTAGCCCAGGTGACAGAGTGTGACCCTATCTCAGGAGAAAAATTTTAAAAAGTCTTTAAAAAAAAAAAAATTTAGTGTCTCATTTGAGATGTACTTTAAATGTAAAATAAACACTGACGTTCAATAACTTAATATTTTTTAAATGTAAAATATTTCATTCATTTTTATATTTACTTCACATTGAAATGTTTACATATTTTGCATTATATATTATATTGCATTATACTCAAATTAATTTCATGTTTCTTTTTACTAGAAAATCTAAAATTATATATGTGATTCACATCATATTTCTTTTAGAGGGTACTGTCCTACAGTAAAGCTCACAGCTAACAAACACTACCCATGCATCCAGAGTTTCCAATCCACTTTTTAGTCGCTCAGTCTTAAACATGAGCAGACAACCCAGGAGTATCAGACATCTGAGGAAAGCTCCTAACATGAGAGAGAGGGGGAAAACCTGCCATGTAAAGACTACGCAAGAAGAAGGATTCTTAAAAAGCCATTACTTTTCACAGGAAAGAAACATTCAAAGGAAAAAGAACCAACAAAAGTTAAAAATATGATAATAGAAATTACAACTCAATAAGAGTACTGGAAGATAAGCATTGAGGAAATTCCCCCAAAAGCATAGCAAAAAGACAGAGATGGAAAAAATAAGAGAAAAGATAAGAAAATCAAAAGACCAGTTTGAGAGGTCCAATATCCAAATAATAGAAGAAAACATAAAACAGAAGAACAAGTTATCAAGGAAATAAAGAAAAATTCCCATTACTGAAAAATAAGTCTCTAGCACAAAGGACAAAAACAGATTACACAAAGGCCTATCACGGTTAAATTTCAAAACACTGGAAATACAAAGAAAATCCTACAAAATTCCACAGAAGGGATGAAAACAGGTCACACACAAAGGAAATCAAAGCAGCTTTGGATTTCTTAACAATAATACCAATAGCTGGGTGACAACGGAACAAGGCCTTTAAAAATCTAAAGAAAAAAATCATTTCCAATCTACAGTTCCATACCCAACCTAAACTATCAACCAAATGTGAGTTCAGAACAGATATTTTCAGACATCTGAGCTTTAAAAAAACTGATCCCCCATGTGTCCCAGGAAGCTATTATAGAGATTCCACCAAAATGAGGAAGCAAACCAAGAAAGCAGAAGACTTGAAACACAGGAAACCTAACACATGAGAGAGGTGAAGGAAATCCCCAGGACAGAGATTCCAGGGTGACTGCATATGCCAGGCACAAAGAACACCCATTGAAAGGGAGCAATGAGACTTGAGCCAGGCCTTTGAAGACTGACATCACCATCATCTGTTTTTGTTCTGTCTTTTTAAACTGACAATACCAGGGTAAGCCTGACCCAGATTCTTGGCTTGTCTGGACCACATGTTACTAGTTTCTTTCTCTCCTTCTTTGCTTTACTACCTGGGCTGTCAAGGACATTCATTCCACCTTACAGATTTTTCTGCTTTGACTTATTTAAGAGACCTGGAGGTTGGACATGGTGAGCTTAGAAGCAGAAAATGCAGAGCAGTATACTTCCCCAACCATTTTCCTGTTGGATGTCTAGTATCTGGCCCTCACTGTAGCCTTGCCAGATGATCAACTGCAGTGAGCCCCATGTTTCCCAGGCCTCACCCATGGCCTGGCCCAGTGATGTCCTTAGGACCTAGGGGACCTTGTAAACACTCAGAAGTTGAAGTTGGGCTTACTCTAAGATAGCATTCGGTTTTTCTCCTCATGGAAACCTTCATCTGACAGTGGCAATACTGCCTTTTATACACAGTCTAAATTTTTACTTGTTACTCGATTTTATAATAATCTTTCATTGATATGCAAATATTTATTCATAAAAGCATAAAATATGTTTTAAAAGTAAAAAACCATTTATTCTATAGGAATTTTTATTCAATAGAATTAGATGAGTAAATAAATGTCTGAAGGTCATATAGGAGAAGAGTTTAACTGCATTTATTAAAATGATCTTCATCTTCTCCAAAAGATTCTTAGTTTTATCAAATCTTACTTAAATCAACAGGAATTGCTCAAGGGTGCACTGCATCGAAAGTTACAGCACCAAACATCAACTGGAACTACATTTGGCTGGGTACTGCTGTGCACGAAGACCATCTATCAACATAAAAATGAAAAGCTGTCCCATCACTCCCTTTCCAAAGAGTAATTCAAGTTCTGATTCATTTACCACATCCTAATGTAATATGTGGTAAGATAAATCTTTTGGTTACCATCTACAGAAAATAAGAAACTTCCCAGACACTTTACAGTTTGTAGGAAACAAACAAACAAAAAAGTCAAAGGACCCCAAGGTATGCCCTGTGAGGCCAAACTAATTAAATTAAATGATTTAATGAGTTTGAAACACACCCTGATCAATTGTTATCGTAATAAATATAAATGAACTTTAAAGCTTCTTTTGCATAACTGGATTTGTTGTGGTGGTTGTCATACGTATTTATACTTCAGCTTTGAAAAGTGGGCCAATGGGACTAAACTTGGCAGTCTTCTGAACAGAGGTTCCCTGTTTGTCTAGTAACAGAATCAAACCTATTTTCGCAACAGGATATAAGAAAATTTATCCAATGGACTGATTCACCTCTACTTGATTCCCTGAATCTTTAACTTTTCACTCTAATCAGAAAAAGGGCACATAATATTTGAACAAGTAAGGATGGTCTCTTGGCACAGGATGCTCATTTAGCCAAGCAAAAGGTAATTAGGTAGTGTTCTTAGCAGCAGAGAGGTTAGCAGGGATCTAATAAGAGAATATGACTAAACACTACTTTGAACACAGCACATTACATAGCAAAACATTTTCCAATTCCTCCCATTGTGCTTCATAAGTACATTAATCATGGACAGTAATTGTATGAACCATGTGTACAGCACACAGGAAATATAAACCCACAACTGCAAGCCTATCTCTCATTACTTTCTAAAGATTTTGTTCAGGCTAACTTATACCAGATACTGCAATTACATCTGAGCTCTTGGCTAAGTGGACTACCACCAGAACAGCACAGCTGAGTGCCACTTGGCCCCTACACTTGGTGATTCTGGGAGGCCCGGGATCCCTGGGAACTACAGGTTTTCTTATAATACCTATAATTACAATTCAATTCACTAATTGCCTCAGTACCCTCAACTCCTACCTCTCTTTTGTGACATCCACGCTTGCTCGTGGGCTATCTAATTCAGTGTAAGGGACATGTTTAGTGTGGTAGGTAGAATTCTAAGATGTCCCCCAAGATTCCTAGGCTGAGGTACACATCTAATCACCAGAACTATGAATAGATAGGATATCACTTCTGTGATTAGGTTATGTTATTAGGTGCAACTGACTTATAAGAAAGGGAGACCATCCTAGTGCACCTGACCCAATCACATAAGCCCTTTAAATACTGAGGTCAGAGACACAAGGATTCAGTGTACCATTTCTGGCTTGAAGGTGGAGGGGGCCAAAAGGCAAGGATTGCAGGCAGTCTCTGGGTGCTGAGAGCTTCTCCTGACTGACAGCTAGCAAAGAAACAGGGACTTCGGTGCTACCACTGAAAGGAACTGAACTCTGCCAACAACCTGAATCAGTTTGGAAGCAGATTTTTCCCCAGAGCCTTCAGGTGAGAGCTCAGACCAGCTGACATCTTGACTTCAGCCCTGTAGTATTTTGAGAAGCCAACCACCCTATTTCAAGCTGGACTTCTGACCAACAGAACTAGGAGCTAATAAATCTGTTTTGTTTTATACTGTTTTAGATTTGTGGTAATTTGTTACGAACAATAGGAAACTAATACATCAAGCAAACTGCAGAAATCTAGAATTTACCTAGAACTTTAGCTAAAGGAAAAAGGCCATGAGTTCTGATTTTTATATCTGGCATCCTAAAAAACTAAAACTATGATTTTGAGTAAACACTTTATTTCTTCATGCTTCAGTTCCCCCATTCATTAAAAAAAACCCCTCACCACACACACACCCCTCTCTTAGGACCACTGAGATCATAAATAAAACGGAGTGATAAAAAATCATTCTGTAAAGCCAACTGTGCTGTTATTACTACAGAAAGTCTTCTTATAAAATACATACCTGAAGACTAGACTAGTTGACACTACACTCCCATGGCATTGCATAAAGAAAATCCTATTCTTTGTCCATAAATTATACACGTAGCCACACTCATTACACAAAAAGAACTAAAGGACTCACCCAAAATATTCTAAACAGTTTAGAATATTTAACTTAATATTTGTTGCAACAAATGTAAACATTTGCTTCCGTGAACCAGACTGTAAACTGCACAAGGGCAATAACTCTATCTTATTCATTTGATACGCCCCACACTTTAATAAATAATTTTAAAATTAGCATCTATATATATAGGTTTAGAAGCATCATCCAAAACACAGTATACTCATTCATTACTTTATTCAAATTGAGCAAAGTAAGGAAAAGTTTCAAGTCAAGGTCTATGACAGCACAGTTTGGTTATGATGGACAGCTCAGTAAACTATCAGACCAAACCTTTAAGAGTAATGTATGAATGAGGACAGAGGACCTGACTGGAGGCCACAGGATATATCTGAGAGTTGTTCTTGTGGAAAATATTCAATTATGGGACAGCATGTCACCTAGGAGGGGGTCTTCCACCTCCTTTGAAAAGCAATGTGCCTCAGTAACAATGAAGGCCACCTATGGGTAAAATGGAGAGTGTCACTGAAGCCAATAATAATTTCCTTTCAAACCTAATCTACCTACTCTGGAAGGGCAGGTAACTACATAGCTGTCATTTAGAATGATGCAGAACAGAAATCAGGGCCCAGCTCTGATTCATTTCTTTATTCTATCATAGGACTGACATTTAGTTCCTTAGGCTAGTAAGGCAACAGGGGGTTATAACATGGACTTAATCCAGTTATCACTGAGTCCTAATCTAGCTTTGCCACAAAATTCACCACATTTCCACTCACAGACAATAAAGGCAGGGCAGATTAAGCTTTTCTTAATCTACTACAGTTTCAGTCTTCCTATCTTTAGGACTACATTGTCTCATAGGACTAGTGTGAAGAATAAATAATAAAATGGATATAAAGCACTTTGTCTGGCAAAGTGCTTTGTAAAAGTTAAATAATATATGACGTGGAACCACTGAAACTGGCTAGTCTCCCTTTCAATTCCCACTCCTCACACAGAAGTCAATTAGAACTACAGAAAAGGAAATAATGGATAACCTTAAATGCAGAGAAGAACTTTCCTTTCCATTTTCAAGGAATGGCCAAAGGATGATGGCAAATGAGTCAACATCTCATCCAGCATTTACAGAGAAACACACTAGATTCTGACATGACTACTTATTGGTGCCCACAGCCTAAACAGGATTTGCGTAGAGTTGGAATGCCCACTTCAAAAAAGAAAATGAAACAAAAGCGTACCTCAGAGGAAAGGAAATCTAAAAGAGAGGCACAAAATGATGAGGACTTTAAAAATATTAACTATAAACTAGAAAAGCTAAATATGTTTAAGGGAAAGAAGGCTGAAGATCACCTAGCAGTCCTCAAAAATGGAGATGATAGACTTATGTTTTCCATGACCACTGAGAAAAAAGTGCTAAAAGAGTAGGTAAGACTGTAGCAGCTCATCCATTTGGTTCCATGCTGCCTCAGCAGCCCGACAGCTAAAACAAGCATGGGAGCGCTAAACTCATCAATTTCAATGTGTACATATATCAAAACATCGCATTGTATACATATATATAATCTATACAGGTTTTATGTCAATATACCTCAATAAAGATGGGGGAAAAATAAATTACAATAAACTCATTAGAATTCATACAAGAGCCAACAAAGGGAATGTATTCTAGTTGAAGACAGCCCTAGATCTTTTATTCTTAATTAAAAGAATTCTATCATCTGTCTTGCAGAATCAGTTATTATTTTCCTAATTCCAGGGAGCACGGGAAGATTCCAGGCAGTGACCCATGTCAAGCACAAGTTAGATATGCCATATAAAGAGGATTCGTTAACTGTAGTCTAGCCTCTATTTCAATAATTTACTTACAAATGTGAAATAGTTTACCTATAAATTCAAAGTAACAAACTTAGTGACTCTAACAACTGTCTAAATCCGTTGCTGAGTCTGCTTTCCAATAAACTTCATTTCCCCACTGTAATTAAAATGAGGATAAAACTATCTTAACATTAGGATTCGATCCTCTAACAGGTCCAAAATATGTTACTGCTCTAATAATCCAAGGTGGCAAGTATCTTGGGGAAAAGGAGAAAGTAGCTTTTTGCCTACAGCTCAGCTCATCTTAAAGCCCTAGAACTGGCATAGCCCGCATCCTAGATAGTTGATAGCCTAGAGGGAAGAAGGAAAGGCCACTCCGGTTTCACTATTCCAACACAGCAGAACAGGTGGAAACCAGGTTGGGGACACTAGGTTCTTCCAAGTCCATCCACACAAACTGCCAGCCCCTTGCACTGTAAAAGCACCGTGGGTTGGGAAAACAAGCTGCCAATAGAGAAAGTGCTTGGACTCTGAAGTCCCAGCTGCCTATACAATATTACAGCAGACACGCCCATCTCCTCTGCTGTCCGGAAGGAGGTGAAAGCCTGCATGCACACTCTGTCATTTGGTGAGAGAACAGTAACTACTGTTCAAACACCCGAAGGTTCTGATAAAACTTTTGAATACACATATAAAAACAATACAGAATGTTAACCTTTTTTCCAAAGTTTCAACGTATTTCTCAAGCTCCAAATACTGATACCAGTTCCTCCCCTTTTTTTTACTAGGCTTCTCTCTTTACTGCCTGAGCTTAGAGAAGATTGTGATTACTCCTTTAAAAAAGGGGTGTTGTCTATTCATTTAGAAACAGTCTGTGACTCAGGAATGCTGTTTCCCAATCACCGTGGCAACTGTCTTCTCCTCCCATGTTATGATGTGAGTAGCAGGACATCTACTCTTCCTCAAGGGTGGGCACATGTGAGACACACCCAAGGCCAGACAGACAGGAAGTTTCTATAGCTGCTATTGCTTCTACGTATATGCACCATGTATAAGGACATCTTGTTTTAAATCTCATTCCCAAAGTCCTTTCATTTCTAAACGATGGTTACACTTCTTTTTTCTATCTTTACACCACCCTGAATACCCAGAAATAGTCACAGCCTACTGATAACAGCTTAACTAATCCAAAAATTATACTACCACTCAAAAAGCCAGACTTGACCTTATGAAGCCACAGTAAATATTTTCTGGCCTTAAACAAATCCAGAGTAAGATTTTGAAATAATCTTAAGGAGGAAGGGGGAAGAAGAGCATGAGGAGAAAATCTTATTACTTCTCTACCACCAGAAATATAAGCCAGAGTTAAAATAAGGTTCTTCTGACACTTCTAGCAATTGTACTTGTATCAAACTATGTTCCAACATAAACACATACAGAATTTCATGCCAAAGTACTTATGCTCCAAAGAAACTTCCATGCATCATGTATTGTTCTCTTTGGTTCTGTTTTTAAATTTTTAACTTCTGAAAAATAAGATACTTTATTTTTATACACATCTATATTTGCTGAGAAAAAAATTTCACTTTCATAATAAAAGTATTTTTCCATTTCAAATAAAAGCAGAAATTTTCAAAGATTAGAAAGCTAGAAGCCTGGGCAACACAGCAAGACCCTGTCTCTACAAAAAATTTAAAAATATTTAGCTGGGCATGGTGCCACACCCCTGTAGTTCCAGCTACTCAGGAGGCTGAGGCAGGAGGATCTCTTGAGCCCAGGAGTCTGAAGCTGCAGTGAGCTATTATCATGCCATTGCACTCCAGCCTGAGTGACACAGTGAGACCCCATCTCTTAAAAAAAAAAAAAGCTGGAAAGTTTATGACAAACTATTGTAAAAGCAAAAAAAATCTGTAAACTATAAGTACAATGTTATAAAAATATTGGTGCATAGAGATAAAACCAGAATATTCAAATACTATATGAAATAATGATAAATAGAAATTTAGGATTCTTAGATACTGTTTGTTTTTTTGAGACAGAGTCCTCTGTTGCCTGGGCTAGAGTGCAGTGGTGCTATCATAGCTCACCGCAACCTCAAAGTCCTGGGCTCAAGAGATCCTCCTACCTCAGCCTCTCAAGTTGCTGGGACTATAGGCATACACCACCAAGCCCAGCTAATTTTCCTTTTTTTTTTTTTTTCCATAGCAACAGGGTCTCGCCCTTACTCAGGCTCATCTCAAGCAATCCTCCGACCTCGGCCTCCCAAAGTGCTAGGATTACAGGCCTGAGCCACCACACCCAGCCAGTTCTTAGATACTGTTATTTTGAAAATGTATATATATGTTTTTTCAAAAAAAGAATACACCAAAAAATCATTAGCATACCATCTAAAAGCAAAACATCATCATCCAATTCCCACATTCAAAATGCTCGCTAGTATTTTCTCTTCTCCAGTAGTACTTTGCTTAAGGAAACACTCTTGACAAGGAATAGTTACAAAATTTAGGAGTGACAATGCAATGTGAGACAGAATACTGAATCGTTAGGGGAGCGTAAAATCTAGTTCACCTAATAGCATAAGTTTGAGCAACTTAATACTGTTTGGCCTCAGTGTTCTCATTTTAAGAGGAGGCTGGATCAGGTCATTTCTACACTCTCTTCAGGCTCCTTAAAGACTGTACTTAGTTACTACTGCTCTTTTTGAGGGCAGCCCGGTGCCTGCTGCTTGCATGATAATACTATCCTTCAGTGGCTTCTCACCACTTCTTCTTGTGGTTTCAATCACAGGAAACAGACATCACCCACGGGCCTAGAAGTAAGTAACGAACCAACCCCGGCGGATGCAAAGAGCTGCCAACTAAGACCAACTCCCATCTTTTTAAAATGTAAGAATCAAGAAAGAAATCACTAGAGACCTCGAAGGCTGAGACACATCTTTCGCAAAAACTAACAAAGCTAAAAATATCTCTGTAGGCCCCATGGAAGATGAAGTAATTTTAGAATAGTACAAAACTATTTTGCTATGGCCAAATGAAGGAACTGAAGGAACTCTACAGCTATGGGTGGGAGTATATGTGTTTCAGGAAAAAACGATGCACTCCTACTGCCACTAGCATTTTTGTGGCGATCTAGACATATCCTGAAGACCTGAAGACTCATCCTTGCCCTCTTTATTTAATAGTGTACGTAAACCGTCCTGTAGCCATGAAAGACTACGGCATTAATAGATTCAAATAATATGGGAACTTCCAATCATTCACTTTAAATGCATGTTAACAATCCCTACAGCACTGGGTCAAATACTGCTCTCATTTATAATAATAAAAGTTGGCAGCCTTATACTATGTAAAACACTGTACAAATTTTTAATCCTCCAAACACATTCTTTCATTAACACAAGTCAAACTATGAGATACTATCTCCAGAGATAAATACTCTCTTCTCAACACAGTTCTTCTAGTCCAGGTATAGTTACACTAGTGGTTCTCTATGCCCCACACTTACCTTGGTGAGAGAGGACTAATGTTTTCAAAACTATCAATCTCCTACATTAGATCATGAAAATGGAGCACCTTAAAAATAATCTCAAGATTATTAGGAATCTCAAGATTCCTAAGGCTACTATTAAGATTAAAATACATAAAAGGATATTGCTAACATGAGCTAAACACTACCACTACTCTTAGGATCCTTACAATCTATATGGGAGATAAGACCCCAAAACAACATATAAATACATATTTTTGCATTCACTAAAGACTAAAGAACACTTCAAATAAGCATGCAATCAAAAGCTGAACTGTACTATACTAGAGAACATTTAGAAGAAACCACAGGGCCCAAAGATAGGCTCAGATTGTTCCCACAATGGCATTACTCACCTGAGCCCACAATTTTGTTATACATCCTTGAGAACGAGCTGAAGAGTCACCTCTTTTAAAATCTAGATTAATTTCTCAAAGTCTGAAAAGATGGATGTATTAAAATTGATAAGGATTAGAAATCAAATAAGTTTAACTACCTAAAGTACATCTAGGTAGCAGAAATGATTTGCTAGAACACTGACCTTGACACTAATCATGCTCTTGGATATCCTAATTTTCTTTTTTCTTTTTTTCCTGAGACAGAAAAAAATCTCTGTTGCACTGGCTAGAGTACAGTGGTGTCATCGTAGCTCACTGCAACCTCACACTCCTGGGCTCAAACAATCCTCCTGCCTCAGTCTCCTGAGTAGCTGGGGACTACAGACACCTCACCGTTCCCATGTCCCCCCATGTCTTAAGGCACTCAGGCAGCACTTAGTAAGGACAAACCCTCGCCCTCCACGCTTGCTCAGCGACAGGGCAGGCGTGGGGTCCATTTACATGCCAGGGCCAGAGCCTGGTGCTCACTGGTGCTCCTTGGAGGCCCTGGCCTGACGCTCAGGCTTGCTGTGGTGCCTTCCCGGGGCCAGCCTGGGCCACGTGGCACAGTCACTCAGCCAGATCAGTGTTTGCCCCCAGGGGAGGTGGAGCCCAGCAAGGGGTGCTGGCCTCAGCCTTCGTCCCACCACCGGTCCAGAGAGCGAGGGACACGTGTCCCACCCTCCCCATCCTGTGCGTGTTCGAGTCATAGTTACATTAAATTCCATTCCTTAAAAAAACCACAACCAGCTAATGTTTGTTTCTTGTAGAGATGGGATCTCGCTCTTCCTCAGGCTGGTCTCAAACTCCTGGCCTCAAGCGATCCTCCTGCCTTGGCCTCCCAGAGTGCTAGAATTATAGGTATGAGTTGCCATGCCCAGCCAGATATCCTGATTTTCTTACTGCCACACCCACACATCACACAGCCAAAAGCTGACATCGCATGCATCACAACATGTTACAAAATGCAAATTTCCAGTCCTGCTTTCTGTAGGTTTTTACAGAAAGGGAAACCAAAAGCCCTTGCCAGGGATAAAATAATCTATATAAAGTAGCTTCACCTTCTTTAAATGATTTATCTCCCACTAATCCTTGTGACTGCTGTCATCAGTCTCTTTACTACAGACACACATTCATACTTGAGCCTCTGTGCACACTGCCCCCCACCCCATGAAATCCCTTCCCTCTCTACTCTGCCAATTTTTGGATTTCCTTCCAGGGCCAGTAATATCCCCCATCTTCTATAAGGCTAACAAACACTGCGCACAATTATACTCTGGATCATTTACAGAATCTGAGGTATTAGCACAGACCTTGGAAATGATTCACAATAACCTCCTAATTTTACAAGAAAGGAAAAGACTACGAAAAGTGAAGTGACTTGCCCAGAGTTCACATGGGTAATTACTAATAAAATGACAACTAAGCAGCAATATATGGAGAGAATACTGCAGAGACAGTGGGAGATAGGGGTTCTAGGTCTAGCTGTGAATTTGGTCAGATCACTTGTCTAGGCCAACATTTCTTAATCTATAAAATAAAGGAGTTGAATAAGATAATTTTTAGCATACTTTTCACCTCCAGCATTCTAAAATTCTGAAACTAAGCTGGACGTCAGTGGCTCGTGCCCATAATCCTAGCACTCTGAGAGGTTGAGGCAGGAGCATCACTTGAGGTCAGGAGTTTGAGACCAGCCTGAGCAACAGTGAGACCCCTTCTCTACAAAAAATAGAAAACATTAGCCAGGCGTGGTTGCCTGCACCTATAGTTTCAGCTACTCGGGAGGCTGAGGCAGGAGGATCGCTTGAGCCCAGGACAGTGAGGTTGCAGTGAACTACGATGACACCACTGTACTCCAGCCAGTGTGACAAAGCGAGACCCTATCTCAAAAAAACAAACAAAAAAACCCAAAAGAACTGAACCTCATAGAACAATCTCCCAACTTTTTTTTTCTTAAAACACATGAGGCAGGCAGATCTCATGACTTCTTGATCAGTCTCTGGATGTGAGGTAGATTCAGGCAAACAAAAGAAACTCTATTCTCTACTTTTCACCACCAGTCATCAGAAAATCCTAGTTCTGGGTAGTTGGATCTTTGTGGCAATGTCTTAATTATTAACCAGGCAAATAACTGCCAGTTCTAACAAACAAACTTCAGCAGTTCCCAGACTCAGAAGAGACCCTGGAGTTATTAGCCATTTGAAATCCTTATAGTCAAGTGTCAGGGCCACAAAGAGACATCTTTATGAATACCAAATGCCAAATCTAAAATGTAAAAAGGTTGGCCAGGTATCATGGCTCACCCCTGTAAGCCCAGCACTTTTGGAGGCCAAGGCAGGAGGAGCACTTGAGGCCAGGAGTTTGAGGCCAGCCTGGGCAACACAGCAAAATCCCGTTTCTATTATACAGAAAATTTTTTTAAAAAATGAGCCAGGCACTCTAGCCCAGGCAAGAGAGCGAGACTCTGTCTCAAAAAAAAAGAGCCAGGCATGGTGGTGTGCACTTACAGTCCTAACTACTCTGGAGGCTGAGGTGGGAGGATTGCTTGAGTCCAGGAGTTCGAGGCCTCAATGAGCTATGATCATACCACCGCACTCCAGTGTGGGTGACAAGAGTGAGATGCTGTCTCTAAAAAACTTAAATAAATAAATAAAACATAAAAAAGGATAACTATAGAGATGGTCTAGCAATAGCTTCCTCTTTCCTGTTTGTAATCTCTACCTGCTGCTCTCAGCAATTTAAACAACTAAATCTCCTGATTGGTGATGCCATCAGAGCTGTTCTACTTACAAAGGAGATAAGGTTATATTAAAAAAATAATTTAGACAACTTCCTAATAACTCATGAGCCAAGGGAAAGATAGGTTTTGCATGCACTGTAATAACTACTTTTGCTTGCCTAAGAAAGGTTTAACTAAGATTGTTCCAATGGTTCAAAGTCTTAATTACAAAATGCAAAAAGCAGTTAGGCATTTATCCACTACACTTTGCACATCTAAGCCCAGTACTTCTTTCCTGCCAATAGAACTCTAGGAGAATCTACTTTTAATAGATTGCAGATGACCAAAGGACTCCACAGAGGTCTAAAGGACTCAAAATTTTCTCAGAAATTCCTAGCAGTGAATACCCTTTTACATTGCAAGCACGAAAACTGAACACATGTAAAATTGTCAGTACAATTTGTTGAATAAAATACACAGGGGTTTGATTCAGCTAGACCTAGCTTTGAACTCTAGCTCTGCCACTAACTAGGTTCTATGTCCTCAAGTAGGCTGCTTGACACTGAGTTGTAGTTTTAATTGCCTATGAAATGAGTATTATAATAACAGTAACTTTTATAAGGTCAATGTAGAGATTAATGAGATAATGAATCTAAAGCTCTTTAGCATAGTGCTAGGGATATAATAAGTATGCAACATACTATTGCTATTATTACTGTTATTATTACTCCCTCTCCTCCCAGTCTGGAATGAATTTAATCTTCATTATCTATAAAGACACTAAATATTCATTAGTATTTATAAATAGGAAGACTGAATTATGCAACCTGTAGCACACCGAATACAGGAAAACAAAAGTTGCTAACAGTACCTAACAAGGAAAAAATACTTCCAGGATGAATGGAATCTCAAAGGTCCCTGATCCTAAGAGTATGAGAAATGTTCTGTCTTGCCTACACGTGAAAATTTATATCCCAAAATGAACATGTAGAACTTATTCATCCATAGTAAAAAAGAGGCAGAGTGAAGAGTGAACTCTATAAAACAAGAAAATCTTAATGACTGTAATTTTAGCAAAGACTTTTTAAATATGACACAAAAAGCAAAAATAAAATAAACTGAATTGCATCAAAATTAAACATTTTGGTTCTTCCAAATACACTGTTAAGAAAATAAAAAGATAAGCCACAGGAAGAAGAAAATATTTCCAAAACATAAATCCAATAACAGACATGTATTCAGGTTATAATAAAAAAAAGTCAAAATCTTGAACAAACCTTTGAAGGAAGATATATTATACAAACAGTAAGACAAGAAAAGATGCTCAACAACATTTGGGAATTTCAAATTAAAGTACACTGAAATATCAGCACATATGCATTAGAATGGTTAAAATTTAAGACTGATCTTACTAAGAGTTGACAAGGAACTGGAACTCTATATTGCTGGTGGAAATATAAAATGGTAGAACCACTTTGGAAAACAGTTTGACAATTTCTCAAACAATTAAACATTGATATACCATATGATCCAGTCACTCTACTGCTTGTTATTTACCCAGGAGAAATGAAGGCATACGTCCTGACAAAATCTTGTACATGAATATTCACAGTCAAAAAAAAAAGACCCAAAAAATGAAACAATTCAAATGTCCATCAATAAGGTAAATGAAGGAATTATGGTAAATCCATATAATGTAATACTATTCAGCAATATAAATGAATAAGCTATTAATATATATAAGAAAATATGCTGAAAGAAGCATAACCCAAAAGGGTTCATACAGTATGATCCCATTTACATTAAATTCTAGAAAATACAAATTAATCGATAATTACAGAAAATAAACCAGTAGCTACCTGGGGATGGGAAGACAGGGAGGGAGGTGTAAGAGGGAAAAAGGGATTACCCAGGGACAAGAGGAAACTTTTGAGGGTTATGGATCTATTCATTATCTTGACTGTGGTAATGATTTCACAAATTGTATACTTTAAAAATACGTAGTTTATTGTATGTTAATTATACATCAATAAAGCTGTCAAATATAAAAGGTGAGGGGTACATTTTTTTTACTTGAGCTTAAAATTCTGACATTAAAAAAAAAAAATGCAGATATATCTGAGATGTAAAGCCAACTACCAAGGTACATTCCTTGGTTTTCTGTGGCCTTCAGGATCAAAGATAGTTTATAAATCATCCTGTCTTGGGTCCTTACAGTATTATAAATCTTAAAAGAAATTACAAATCCTATGCCTTCACACAATACTACTTATAAGACAGAAAATAAGTGACAGAATCAGAAATTCAGAAAAATAGTATAAGATACTATAAACTCTACCTGTATTTGTTACCCTAACAAAATGCCCAAGTAGCTACTGTCTATAGATCAGTCATAACCGCCACCAAGGATGGAATTTTCCCATCTTCCATAAAAGAATGCCATGTGTTTCTTTTAATTCAATTCCGTTATGCTTATTCTCTGTATCCCCATATCTGTTCCATTCCCCCTTCTTTAAGGACAGAAATTTAAACAAATATTTAAAGGGTAAATTAACAGTTAGGGAACTGTCACAGAATCAAGCAACAGAGAGCCAGTTTCTTCCATCTTCTCCCTCACAATCTCACAGCTTCTAGTGTATCTGTTCCTCTTATATAATCCCCTTCTACTACTCCAGCTATTTTAAGATCCTGAAATTTACTAAAGGAAATGCAGAATCCAAAATTTCTACTTTTCCTCCTCCATTTGTCCATCCAATTTCTACCTCTTAGCCCCTTGATTTTTCCAACCTGCAAGAAGTGACTGTTGCACTGAGTGGGTGTTTGGACTTGATGATATTTAAAGTTCCTTCTAACTCTAAAGTTTTTTGTTTTTATTTTTTTTTTAGACTTCAAACTATACTACAATAACTCTAAAGTTTTAAGGCTAACAGTCATAGCAAGCTTTAATAATGGATGGAAGTTAAGAATTTTAAAGTTGAAAGAACAATGATTCACCCAGAGTTGTCCTATAATCAGTGGTAAAATTCATTAAAATATTGGTCTCAACATTTCTTTTTTCCTTCAATAATTCTTTTACTTCCTTAAAAAGAGTTCTTCAATTCTAAAAACTATGTTTTTTAAAAAAAAAGGCAAGGAGACAATACATTAAAATATGTTCATAGTGATTTAAGTATTCTTCACTTTTCAATTTTATCTTCAGGCATTTTAAGAAATTTTAGTATCAAAAGCTTCTCAATGCCCTGATTCCCCAAAGGCCTAGCTGTTCACAGGGTTCACATCAACCCCTACAGAAGCAGGCAAGAAATAAAAACAAAGAGGGAAGAGATGACAGGGAGGAGGGCCAAGGGAGAGTGTGGCTTTGTCTCACCTAAACCTAATTGGGGGCAAATGCCCAAGCTTCTTTGCTGGTAGCAAGAGGTGAATTTTTTCCTGCTTTTAAACAAAAGTGATTGAAAATAGGAGGCTCAACATACAAGAGAAAGACACTTAAAGTGATACAAAGTTTGTTTCAAAATCAGGATGGGTTTTGTAGCCATCAATAATTTCAGCCACTGAGACATAAAATGGGAGAAAACACCACCTGCCTACACAAATCCTTTTGTCTTTAACACCTAATATTTCTTGTTAATAAACATGATTTTAACCTATTCTCCTAAATCATATGTGACATATAATCTTATCCTTAAAACCTCTATTACATTTCACTGAAGATATAACACTCCCCAAGAATAATTTGGCAATCCATTCATAAAATACTGAGGATCTTTGAGGATAACAAAAGGTTATTCTATCATACAGGAAATAAAATTAACCTATTGTGACCCATATGCCCATCTACAAAGTTAAACCATTTCTCACTTATTACTATTTTCTTAGCCCTTATAATAAATGCAATTTACAGTTCACAAAATTTTCAGCTCTTTTAAAAAGTATCCCAACATTTACCAACTCTTCCAAAGCAGAGATTTTAATTCTAAATCATTCCCTCAGTTTCACCTCCTGTGACAGAGAATTTTCTTTGAGACAAGGACACGTAATAATATCAAGTAGATCCACGGACCATCTTTCAGATAAGGCAGGAAGGAGGGCAGAGATTTTTAAGCTATCATTTTGTCATCTGAAACATCTCACTAACATTCCTGTAGCCTCCTCTCCCTCTTTCCAAACTAAATAATCCCTGTGTTTATCATCTTTTAAAAAAAACACGACTTGTACAAAGCTCTCTGTACACTTCTTGGTTTTCTGTGAACTTTTGGATCAAAGTTTACTTCTTCTTTAAGAGGAAATAAGCGAAATCTGCACTGACAATTCTACTTCTTTCATATTCTCTGTTTCCTAATACCTGCTTAAAATTCCACCTACCATCCTTTACCTGTCTCATTTTGGACAGGGGTCTACAACTAAACATTTATACTGTGTCACTTTGCTTTTAGAAGAGTAACTGAAACATGAAAATACTTCAACATAGGCATCCAAAATTAAAGATTTAAAACATTATTCTCCCTAATCCCACATTAACATTCATGTTTTACAGTTATGCTCCTAGCAGAATCAGGAAGCAATATTCTCTCTTAGAGCGTATCAGTTTCTGGATTGTATGAGAAGACATGGCATCTACTAAATACAGGATTACTGCACAGCCTCCTAACATCCTGGTTGTACTTATTCCCCTTACATATATTTCAGAAAATCAGTCTATTTGACACCCACATTCATCATTGCTGAAAAGTCAGAAAACACTCTATTCACTTAGAATTTTTGTTTTCCTTCATTTTAAGGACTTCTGAAAGGAACTGGGATAATGCTGGAGAAAGGATATGCTCACAGCCCGGGAGAAGACAGACTCACGAAGAACCAAGCGGGAGTACCAGGCAGCCTGGCTTCAGCCACTCACATCAACATCTCTAAACAATCATGTGTTTTTAAAAGATAATGCCCAGCCACTTTTTAAACTTAGACTCCATCTCCTTTCCACACAAGATGCCTCACAGGGTAAGAGCAGATCTTATGCAATTTGTGAGCTCTGTGTTCTCATCAGTTGATCTGTACTTAGAACCTGCATAAGCCGGGGAAGGTATGTAGCAGCTAAAGGGATTATAACCCCTCAAATGCAAACAACCTTCAGGCACACTTAGTCCAACTAGTAGTTTTATAAAGTACACTCTTAAAGTTGAGTTCCAGAGGACACACACTTTAGAAAAGGTGGAGTAGGCGAAAGAGCTTTGAGTTCAATTTTAGCCTATATAGTTCAAGAAAATTAAGCCATGGGAAACAAAAGCACACCAGCAATCTCACCCACTCCACCCACCCGCATATACATACACAGAAAAAAACAGAAGTGCATTGCAATGCTCCTCCTCATCTCTCATTTCCACAGAGTTCTCATAAAAAGACCAAAGAGGAAGAGAACATTTTGACGCCCTTAGATAGTTTATACTTGGCAATAAAGGGGTTAAGCAGCACTACTTTCCTGGAAACCTTCCAATTCCCTAGCTACTAAATGCAAATTCTCTTCACTACCTGTACTACTAGGTAGTTTTAAAAATTCAGCAGGTTAGGGGTTAAGACCAATACCTCAGAAAGAAAAAGAGAACTGGTTCAGCTCCACCCTCTCTAAAGCAAATACCAACAACTCTGAGCCAGATCCACTAAGCATATACAAGACTCCATGGACATTCCAAAAAACAGGTGAAAAGGAGCTGAGTTTCCTCAGGTTTCTCACCTTACAGCACCACATACTTAGCAGACTTCACAAATTGTGAAACACACAAGTGTTAGATAAAATAAAAGCACCTATAAAATTCTACTAAAGACTTGAAACATTAACAAGTCACAGAGGTCACTATAAATCAGGAACAATAGCTAGAATTCGGGTGAGGAAGGTCAAACAGTACCCATGGAAACAAAATCAAAACAAAATGATACAGAAACAGAAGGACCGTGAGCCCTAGAACTTAAGTTTTGGAAGGAAAGCTCTCTAACTAGAGGGTCAATTCTTATCCTAAAGAAACAGGGGAATGTTGCTTTACTGCCCCTTTGGTTAATAGTGTCACTAGTATTAACCCTGTATTTCTGGGGAGGAAAAAAAGGTGTACAAAAGATAAAAACAGGCAGTTACTGACAGCCTGCATGTCACTGAAAAGGACAGTCCAAGAGCACCTGGTCTTGCTAGAAATAGGTAGGAAGAGATGAGTCACTATTTTATTAATAATTCTGTTTAGTATGCTCCACATCTCAATCCTCTAGGTCATAAAACAACATTTTCTTCCTGTTTCCATCATTTTATCAGTTTTCCTTCCAAACTTGTGGAGCTGGGTCAGAATGTTGGGGAGTAGGGCTGAGAGAAAGAAAGAAGTAAGACTTACAAGCCATTTGGTTAGAAGAAGGAAATACTAGGGTGGGGATGTAAATACCTGGAAGATAAGACAAAAACCTGTAATTACAGCTAGCAAACGATTTTTAAGATCCAAGACTCCTTCCCTCTTGGACAGTGTCCGATATCTTCCAAAGCTTTTTATAGTAAAAGCAAACAAACGGCTTCCTGGAGAGAGGAGTTAGTGAGGGGAAAAAGGTAATGAAATATGATAGGGTTCCATGAACATCAATATTCATTCCTTAAGACTCAGATTGGAAGTAATTGGCACCTGAGGAAAATTTGCTCCTCTACAGGTAGGAAAAGGGAGGCCAATAGTAGCTCTGAGGCACAGGTGTGGCAGGAATTGAGATGGTTATCACAGGAAATGTATAAAAAGCAATTCAATTACAAACTTCTTGGACTTGCAGGCTAACTTCCTCCTCACAGGAAAGATTTTATCACTATCCTACATCAGGAGGGGCATAATCATAAGAGAAGTTCTAACCCCCTAAAAAGTAACGAGCAACAGGGCAAAGAGGTTCTTTGGATAGAGAAATACTGGTAAGCAAAGGAGCGTCATTCCCCAGTGACCATAGGACCTGGGCAGAAATCCATTCCTACAATCGCAAGGACAAAAGTCCAAGCAAGGGAGGAGAGGAGTTGGGCCCAACTCAGGTAACATTCCTGAGGGGAAGGATTATCAGGTGACACCGGGCTGAGGGCCCGGAGGGGGACTGGGCGGGAGGAAAGTTAGCAGGTGAAAGGGATCAATCACGGGGAAGGAAGTGACCTTTCGGAGAAGGAAATAAGGAAATACCAAAAAGGGAGAAAGGGTAAGAAGAGAAAATGGACCCAGAGGAGCACAGGGGACCGAGAAAGAGAAGGCGTGCTCGGGTACCAGAGGAAGAAGAAAGGAAGCGGGGCTGAGAGCCGGCCGGGGCTACGGGGGCGGCAGGGCAGAACGTGCGGGCTGCCGAGTGCAGGAAGCCCCGAGGTTGCCGGGGCAAGAGCCGGGTGGGACTCCGGGGCTTCCCGACGTCCCGGAGGGGGAGGATTTCGGGCTGCGGAGCCGAGGACGGAGCGAAACGAAGAAGGGAGTCGCGGGGGCGGCTCCCTAGAGCCGGGCGGCTGCCCCTGGGGCCGGCCGCTGGGGTCCAGAGGGCGGTTACAGGGCCAGGCAGGAGCAGGGTGGGAGGGACACTCACAAATTTCTTGGATTTGCCGCCGTCGCTGCCTGCCGCAGGCGGCTCCTCTGGGCTCCGGCCCTTCTTCTTATCCCGGCTCCCGCGGCCGGGCCCCAGGGCCCCGCCGGGCGGCTCCATGTCCCGGTTCGCGCTGGCCGGTGCCCCGCGCCTACGCCGCTCCCGCCGGGCAGCTCCGAGCCCGCGCCGCCGCCCAGCCGCTCTCCCAGCCCGCCGCCGCGCCCCGCCTCATTAGCATGCCGGGCTGCGCGCGCCTCATGAATATACAACGACGACGCCTCGCTCCCGCCCGCCCGCCCGCCCCACTTCCGCCCGGACCCGCAGCCCCTACCAAGCGCGGAAGGGACGGGGGTGGAGGGAAGCCGCGGAAGCGCGCTACCTGCCCGGCGGGCCTAACCATTCAGACCCACGTTGGGGGGTGGCGAGTGGGCGGTGTCGCTCGCGGCCGCAGCTGGGAGCACCGCCTCCTGGCGGTTGGAGCGGCGCAGGCCTCTGGGCGTCCGGGCAGCGCCCACGTGGCCGTAAGGCCTGGACCCTCTCACACCCCAGACCGGGATATTATTATCTGAACCGAAAATCGCCTAAGTGACCATTAGCCTGGCAGAAAATTTTAGTGCCGGGTTTTCTGGGATAATGCAGTTCTTATGTGTGCAATATCCACGGAACACGAGAAAAGAATTTTAAAAGTGACAGCTACCATGTTTTGAAAGCAAATGGAACAAGAACAGAGCTTATCCAGGGCGAGTCCTAGACGATGAACCAGACTAGCTCTAGAGTTAAATCGCCTAGTTTTGAATGCCACGTTGGCTACTATCTAGTTATGTTTCTAATCTGGACAAAGTAGTTATTGCCAACATGAACCTAAACAGTAATAATAGTTACCACTTACCATGCCCTTGCTCCCTGCCAGGCACTATGCAAAACACTCTACATGTATTTTCTCACTGAATGCTCACAATCCCATGTGATAGATTCTGCTGGTCTCACCATTTTAAAAATAGGAAATTTGGAGTTTGAGAGTTGAAGTGACTTGCCCAAGAACACATAATTGATACAAAATTTATATCCAGATTGGTCTGATTGCTGCCAAGCCCTCCGTTTAATCAGCATTCCCCACTACCATAAACCAAACATAAGTGAAAAGTTATGTTCTTTGCTCTTCTAGTATGACTTTCTCGCACAGCAATTTCATCCATTCTTCCAGCCACACTCTGGAGCCCCAGTGCTTAGCCTAGGGCCTGAAACACACCAGGACTCTACCAAGCTGGCTAGCTTCTAAATCTGTCCTTCATCTCTCTTGTGCTCCAGACTTTCTAACAGAGTGGCCTGTTACATGGAAAGTTACACAGAGCTGAACACTCCACAGTTCAAACTCATTTTAGTGCCAAGCTTTCTACACTTTTTGTCCAAAAAGTTCAAAAGATTCTTACTTTCTAAGCTATAATGTTGAGAGACAAACAGGATCCAAGGATTGAGGGACCCATCTATCACTCCTCTTCCTTGTATCACTATCTATATATCTGCTACAACATTTATCATACACCTTACTGGACTATAAACTCTTCTGGAGGAGGGTCCATGTTTGTGACTACTTCGGTATTGAGCATTGTTCTTCACCTAAACAGTCAGTGAGCAATTTCTTACGTCAGGCACTGTGCTAAGTAATTGATATATCTTTATCAACCAGCATCGTAACTCCAAACACCAAGGTTCAAAAACTGAAGTTATCTTCTACTCCTCTCTTCAGCTAGTAATCTGCCCAAGTTTGTCTAACTCTTAACTAGAATGCTTTATTGACTCCTTATATACAAAAAAAAATCCATGTTACATACACAGGGCCTAACATAGGATAAGTGCTGAATGAATGTTAACTATGTTATTATGTGCGTCATCACCCGCATTTCCTTCTCCCTTCATACATAGGAAGCTAGCAAGAATTAATATTCCTAGAAAGGCAAAAAGTACAAAAAATACCAACATGGTTTATTGGATAAAAACAGTGGTAAAATGGACATAAAGCCAAAAGTTAGAACAGGACATTTTCACACCCTCTCCCAACTTGAAAATGTACTTCCTATCATGTGGGGTTAAGGTGTTAGGGAGCCAGAGTCCCCCAAATCTCTCCCTCTCTTCACTTGCCCTGGAAGCAAGGCCTTCATAGGAGAATCCAAGAGAGGAAGATGTCAGAGGCAACCTCAGTCCTGTCTACCCCTTCATCCCTAAAAGTCTCTGAGGTGGAGGGAAGAAGGGAAGGAGGAAGGGGCAAGAAGGGCTGAGGACTGGCCTCCAGGGCCCACTGCAGTAACATCCCAGAGACAGATATCCTTGTGCACATCTCATCCTTGATAGGTACCGCTGGCAGGCCTTGGGTGGGTGAGGAAAAGGGAGCGGATGGTTCTACAACCAGATGTGATCTCCAGACCCTTCCCCAGTGTCAGTAAAAGTCCTAGAGTGACCAGTCCAGGCCTGGGGGAGCCACACCTTTTCCCTCTAGCCCAACCAAGAGATGAAAAGGAATTCCTTGGGACATAGCATCCCAAAACACTCTTAAATCTCCACATCACTTTCCTTGTCGTTGTCATGGTCTCCATCATAGAATTCATTGGGTGCCTCTGGTCTGCAAAGCAAGGGGAGAGAGGTCAGGGTCCCACTCTCCATGGTTTAATCTTCTCCCAGCACCCTCTCCAGAGCCATTTCCCAGGCCTTTCAGAGAACCACTCCTCCTGTTCTTGGTAGAGACTGACTGCTATTCATTCATCCATTCATGTATTCAATATTTACTGAGGAGCTACTCTGTGCTAGGCACTGTCACAGGCCCTAGCAATACAGCAGAGAATAAGCCAGACAAGGTTTCTGCCTATCCTCAAAAGGCTTACCTAATAAATGTGACTGACAATAACTAACAAAGTAAACAAATAAATATAATGATTTCAGATGGCGGAGAGTGCTATGAATAAAATGAAACAAAATGACATGACTGGGGTGATGGGAGGAAAAGAGTGAAATTTCAGACAGGATTATTAAAGAAGGTTGTCCTAAGAACCTAAGACATGAAGTCTGAGAAGGAGCTGGCCAGGCAAAGATTCCAGGAAGACCATTCCAAGCTGCAAGAAAGTCAATACAGAGGTCACGAGGTGGAAAGAGACTGATGTATTCCAGTAAGAACAAGGCGGCCAGGATGGCTGGGAGCAGTGTGCATGGAGGAGAGTAGTGATAAGATCAGGGACAAAGGAAAGGGCTAGCATGCAGGGCCTTCTTATGCCACAGTCAGAAATTTAGACTTTCTTCTAAGGGCAAGCAAGGTAAAGGACAGTTTTAAGCAGAGGAGTGACACAATGTTATAAACCTGTAGTGAGAGAAGGGATGTGAAATCAATACAGGACCCAATAGGTACTCAATACTGGTTTCTTTCTTTTTGAAAAAGTATTCTCTGGGACAGAGAGAATTGAGAAAGTTATCTAAGCTGAGGAACTAAGCCAGGAAAGGCCCTATCTACTTGGTGAGTGATGTCTCAGTTACCCCTAAACTACCACAAGGGTTAAAGGTGTGGAGTCAGAGACTCATGTTTGAATCTCAGCTCTGATATTTAACTAGCTGTGTGACCTTAGGAAAGTTACTTAGCATCTCTGAGCCTCAGATGCCTCCCCTGATAATTTGAGTATAAGAACCATCAGGGTTGTCTGATGGCAACAGAATAATGATATATATGTTATAATATAAAGCACTTCATAATGAGTCTAGTGCTTAGCAAACCCACAAGTGGCAACTCTTTACAACTACTGCTCTGCAAGTCATATGCAAGTTACAGCTCTAGGCATCAAAGAAGAACAGGAACTCAGTGGGTGGTTTGACAGTGAGGTAGGGCTTAGGAACAGGAAGAGGCCTGAGGCTTCTGCTTGCTGTTGAAAGAGGGTATAATGCATAGACTAGGCCCAGATGCCTGGAACCATAGGTGAAAAAGTCAAACTTCAACAAAAGGATGAACTGAAAAACAGGTTTTACCAAAGCAAGCCAGACAATGAAAATCAATTTCTAGAAGTCAAGCTGCAGAGATCTGGAGAAGTTGAGGATAATGGATCAAAAAAGAAGCCCTGAGGCCAGACATTCAGATACTTCCTCACCCAGGAGAGAGAAAAAGGAGGTATCCATGGAGGAGGGGACTGGGAGAGGTCTCAAGGGTCAGAGCAGTAAAGCCTGATCCAGAGGAGAGATAGGGAGGCCTGAACTCTAAGACAGAGAAGCAGATTCTGGAAGGGACTGAGAAGGCCATTAGATGCTACAGCAGATCCAGCTCAAAGCTCTAACAGTGCATGGGAGCAAGACTGTGTGTCCTGCAAGTGTCCAGCTCTGGTTATCCCTCAGTCACATGGGGAAATCTATTCTCCATTAAGTGCATCTGTTTTTCTGCACTTCTGGGTGCCACCGTCTTTTCATTTTTCAGAAAAGTTTTGGGATAAAAAAATTCTATCCTAGCCTATTCCCCCTCTCAATTAATTAATCTATAAATATTTTAGCACGTATCTCAGAAAGATAAAGACTTTTTTTGAAAAACATAACCACAACACAATTATCTCACCTGAAAAAATTAACAAAGAAATCAAAAGGCCTTTGAGAGCAGTATGCAGGCAGTGACCTGTCCAGATCAAGACCTAGAAGGACTGAGTGAAATGCTGGCTAGAATGTAAACTACTACAGGCATTCTGGAGGGCAATTTGGCAGCAAACATAAAAAAATTTAGTGTGCACAGCCTTTGACCTAGCAGCAACAATTCTAGGAATCTAACCTAGTCAAACAAGCATGCAATGATGTATATGTAAGGGGATTCATTGCCACATTCCTTACTATGCAATAGCAAAAAAAGGGGAAAAAATATAAATGTCTATCATTGGTAATTGGTTAAATTATGCTACATTCACACGACAGAATATTCTATGGCTGACAGAATACTGAGGCAGCTCTATCTTACATGGAACCAGCTGTAAGTTATACAGCAACATGTATAGAATGATCCTACTTTTATTTAAAAAAAAAAAAACTACACCAGCAACAAACTCTGCAAAGAATGTGTATGTGTTTATATGTGCACATAGAACAGTATATTTGTAATCTATAGAAAAAGGTTTATCTGAAATGATAAAAATCAAGCTATTAACTGTGGTTACCTCTGTGGAATGGGTCAGGGATAGTGTGATACAAACTTAACATATTTTGGCACTATTTAAAATCTTTACAATAAGGCCGGGCGCGGTGGCTCACGCTTGTAATCCTAGCACTCTGGGAGGCCGAGGCGGGCAGATTGCTGAAGGTCAGGAGTTCGAGACCAACCTGAGCAAGAGCGAGACCCCCATCTCTACTAATAATACAAAGAAATTAATTGGCAAACTAAATATATATAGAAAAAATTAGCCGGGCATGGTGGCACATGCCTGTAGTCCCAGCTACTTGGGAGGCTGAAACAGAAGGATCGCTTCAGCCCAGGAGTTTGAGGTTGCTGTGAGCTAGGTTGACACTGCGGCACTCTAGCCCGGGCAACAGAGTGAGACTCTG
>CAUYRT010000986.1:0-11197 GCA_963574885.1 Lepilemur ruficaudatus
ACACATCTGCCAGTGTAAGCCCCCACTGCCGGGTTCGGCTAGAGCCTCAGCTACAGGTTTGGGTACAGGCTGCAGGTGCCTGGGGAGCGCTGTGTGCTTGCTACACAGAAGTATGTGGCTGAGTCTCCAGGCTGGGAAGGCATGATATGCAATGAGAGGTGTTTGTCACTTTTATTGAAGAAGACTGTGAATCTTCCATCTTCCTTTTCACTGTCAGCTGAACGTATGGCTATCAACAACGGCAGAGCTTTCCCAGGGAACTGCTGGTACCATGGGAAGTAGTCAAAAGCACTGTCCTCATAAGTACATTTCAGAATTGAAAAACCTCCTTCCTGAACTATCAAAGATTCAGGACTTTGTTTCACCTGCTTCTGGTCACTTTCTTTCTTCTCTTGGCCACTCACCCCTGCTTAGAAACATAACAAAATGTCATTGGGACCCCCAAATAATATTTCCTTCTTACAATTTCTACCTGCATGAGTTCTTCTGTACCCTAGTTTTCTCATTCACCCAATTTAGTAACATATCCTGTAGGTTCTCCTCCACAACTCACAGCATAGTTGAAGGCATAGAATTAAAAATGATGCTCCCAGCCAGGAATGGTGTGGCTCACACCTCTAATCCTAGCACTCTGGGAGGCCGAGGTGGGCGGATTGCTCAAGGTTAGGAGTTCAAAACCAGCCTGAGCAAGAGCGAGACCCCGACTCTACTAAAAATAGAAAAAAATTAATTGGCCAACTAAAAATACATAGGAAAAATAATCTAGGCATGGTGGTGCATGCCTGTGTAGTCCCAGCTACTTGGGAGGCTGAGGCAGAAGGATTGCTTGAGCCCAGCAGTTTGAGGTTGTTGTGAGCTAGGCTGACGGCATGGCACTCTAGCCCAGGCAACAGAGTGAGACTCTGTCTCAAAATAAATAAACAAATAAATAAGATGCTCCCAAGACCTTGTCCATCCCTCCTGACACCAGAGCTATTCCACATGGAATAACGTGA
Source organism: Lepilemur ruficaudatus (assembly GCA_963574885.1). Taxonomy (NCBI): domain Eukaryota; kingdom Metazoa; phylum Chordata; class Mammalia; order Primates; family Lepilemuridae; genus Lepilemur; species Lepilemur ruficaudatus. The sequence continues at coordinate 996 of CAUYRT010000986.1, forward strand.
GATGTGCTAATGACTTAATCTGATATCTCATTATATTTCAGAAACTAAGCTACCTGATTTCAATTGCAGAGTGTGACTCAGTTAGAAGAGGAAAGAACACCACTCAAAGATGGATAGATGAACTTCATAGCCTCCTTACAGGAGAGGGTTAGCATGTTTTTCAATGAATAAAGAATAACTGCATCACATTAGCAGGAAGCATACATTTTCCATGATCTTTATTTAAAAGTTAAATGTATGTAAAAGTGGTGCATATGGATGTCAAGTTTACAAGGAGGGGGCTACGCTAGCTTTGTACTGTCTCAACTGAAGGATCTGGAAATACTATTCCCAGAATTTGCTTCCCAGCATTGTTCTGGGTTAGGTTGAAAAAAAAATTGTGCAAGATTGGTGTGAAGCTGTAGGAGCACACATGTTGCTGCTGATCAGATAGCCCATCTTATTGCTGACTTAAAATTCTTCCACCTCCCACTAGATCTCCTCCTTCAGCTTTTCCTTCTCTTGGGCCAAGTACCCAGGTAGCATGATGGTAAATGGCACTACTTCTCTTAAATGTCACTGAACACTATGAGACTGAAGGAGGGAAGAGACAGACAAATTTGAGTTTGTTCTTGTGGATTTGAATTGTCCTCATGGTTTCCAGTATGACCTTACAAGTCACAGTCTGTGCGTGCTCTTGTGAACATCTAACTTTCCTTCTGAAGTGTTAGTCTAGCTGACCTGTAGTAAATTCAGGCTTAGTACCAGATACAAAGAAAACAGCTTTGCTTAGCAGCAAGAGTAGATTGTGCATTGTATCACACAAATGTCTGGCATGCTTAAAATGACTTTATTTTACTCATGAAAAAATGAGCAGCCACAGAATTTAACAAGGGAGACAGAAGCTTTGCATCAATGGGATAGAAAATATGATTATCAGGACAATTCTAGGACATATGATCTAGTACATACAATTCTACTTGCGAAGGCATCTTCTTCAGAATCTAGTAAATAAAACTCAATAGCATATTTTTGAAATAATGTTATTCCTATTATAATTTCATTAAACATAAATACCCGTATAGCTTCTGAAAATCCACCAGCTCCAGTAATTGTACGTGGTCGTATCTTTATGATCAACCTCTTGTTCTACATCACTCATGGTGGTTCTGCTTCTCTGATTATAATCTAATCGTCACGAAGCCTAAGGGGAAAGAGCACGGGAAATGATTTTTAAAGCGATTCCATGTAACTAGACCCAGATTACTGCAATGAGCATCTTTAATGAAACCACCACTTTAAATAATTGTAGGGCAGTTTTTTTTCAACCTTACACAATTTCTGTATGATCTATTTTAAGTCAAAAATTCACGTATCAGAAAACAGTTGTTCTGAACACCTGTTTCCAAATGAGATAGAAGGAGGTTTTACTTATAATTCAATCTTGTGATCCAGACCACAGGTTAAGTCCACAGACCACAGTCACCACCATTTCTTGCCTGGGATCTGCAGATGTGCATTTCAGCTTGGCTCCTGCAGCACGGGGTGGGGGTGCTTCGTCTTTTTGAGCTCTGGGGTTTTTGTTTTGCCTTTACTATCACTTCAAACACTGTGAGTTCTGCTAGAGCACAGAAATACTTTGCTGAATCTTCCAGCCGTAAGGCTGAAATGGTCAAGTCGATGGACTTAGCCTCTTTCCGGAAGTTGACAGAATAGCGACCATTCTTTGCGTTGCTACTATCAGAATACTGGCGAAGAAGGAAAATCATCTCTTTGCTGGGAAGTTGCTTGTACCAAAAAATATCGTATGCAGTCCAGCTTGTTTCATACTGGCAGTTCAAGGTGACCGCCCGCCCCACGGTCATGGATGTGGCTGTCTGGGCTTGAGTAACTTTCTGGGCCACAGTGGATCCTGTGGGAAAAATCAGAAAACACAGTTGATCCTCTGATGCAGTGAATAAAATGTTGTAAGATTTAGAATAATTTAGACCCAAAGACAAACCAAATTGAAATCTTAGTATGTTCACTTTTCTGTAATTTCCCCTTTCCCCCTAAAGTGCATGAGGAGTTCCACACACCTGCATGTAACCCTCTCATCCTTAACATTGTTACCCATGTTTGGAACCATCCATACCAGAGTAGCTGAAGGCCAGGAATACCCACAGCAGGCTGAAGGGCGGCATGTGGCATGTATCCCTCTGCACAAATGTGCTTCCTGGGACCTGAAGCTCTGGGTTCACTGTCTCTGAGTGCCCAGCAGTGTTTATGTGTAGTTCCTGTGCTCTGATGTCACTTCTCCACACAGGAAATTGGGTTTCTCATGTTCATAGTCACGTGGTCTATGCACAGAGAAGAGAAACGGTGTCTGGCTAAGCTCAAATCTTTACTTTGTCTTCCTGTCTTTTCTTGGTTATTAATTTAGTACCTAGAGAAGAGGCATGGAAAAAGCAATTCATATTGAAGGTTGGAGCTGGGGGAAACTGCAGTTGAACCAGATGATGTATGTTCATTTCATTCAGTGGAATAATTTTAGGATCTGTTTAAAGTAGAATTTGTAATGAGTCATGGACCCTCTTTATTATCTACTTACTGGTCACTCATTCAGCATTTATGTACAGTCCTTAATCCAGAATATAATGAAATTTAAAAGAAAAGTACTCACAGTCTTCCACTTTGTTTGTGATAGGCAGTCCTATCTTAAACATTTACTACATCTTTCTTCCTACGGAGTTCTAGGGATTTTACTTACATGCTACAGTAAATAAAGCCACTTCAAAATCAAGTGGTAAAAATCAGTCCTGACTTTCAAAAGCTATTTAATTATTTGTGTCTTTATAAAAGTATAACAGGAATAAAATATAATTCTTTCAAAGTTTGACATTGAGTTTGATTTATAGACTAAGATCAGGATATATAGTCCTGGTCCCTTCACACCTAGGATTGTTCTTATTTTGATCTTGTGTCCCAGAATTGTCTTGATGTCACATTTTCTATCCCAGTGATCCAAAGTATTCAGTCTCCATGTTAAATTCTGGGGCTGCACATTTTTTCATGTATAAAATAAAGTCATGATAAGCATGTTGGATCTCTCCATGATATAATGTCATAATCTACTGTTACAAAATGGGATAGGATCCAAGCTCTCTGAGCATGGCAAACCACTGTAGCTGGTGGCTGAATTTTTTGTATGCTTTCATGTGATTTTGTGGAATTTAGCTGTTGATCTTTTATGTGGTTTCATTGTCTTAATAGATGAATTAATACAAAGTGACCAAGAGACAACTAGTAAAGCAAGTACAAACAAGATCTCTAAAACATTTCCAGTCTTTTGATACAGATCAAAATAACATATCAATGAGTCGGGCAGGAAAGTGTTCCCAGTTTTTGAGACATCCGTTCCTCTGTCTTGTTCTATCTCTGAACGCCACCAGGCAGCCACGTTCTGATTTGCAATTATTTGTACCTAAGCAGATGTTGACCATGAATGCCCACAGTGGCCTGAGAAGCAGCAAAATAGCTGTTGAAATAGCTCTGCTCTGTACCCTGACTGTAGAGGTTCAGGGTCCCTCAGGTGTATTTAGCAGCTGCCCCTAAAGTGTGGTTTCTGGGTGAGATAAGTTTGAATGTGCTTGACGCGGAGTTTGGGAAATTGGACCCATCCTAAACATTGTTTTGCCTTTTTTTGTGATTCAATTAATAGGTGATTGTATCTGGTAAAGGACAAGCATAAAATTTAATGTTGAATGAAATATTAGGAGATTAACAATTTAAAATTTCCAAGTTTAGTCAATTAATCTGTACTAAATATTAGGGGTTATCTGAAACAAATTTATTATGAATCATGACTATGATTGCAAATACTCATTCTTGTTTTGATCATTCTCTTGGCTCCAACTAATTCTTAGGTGAAGTGTGTTCAGCAATCCTTGGCTTCGATACAGGAGACAGACCAGAAGTCATCACCTCCCTTCCTGCCTACTTACCCATCAGACCATGAGAACTTGTAACTTCTTAACAAGAAAGCATCTGCTCTGACAAATGAGATTTAAAAAGGCTTCCAAGTTTCATAATCTCTCCAACTCTGTACTAGGGTATCAATAGGAATAGCAGTAAAGGCCTACTATTAATAATAGAACTCTTTGCTGAACTTTATTAGAAGTTTCATGGACTCTCTAAATTCAAATATTCAGCCATGTTGTAGCCTGGAATATATGTGTGTTGTTTGTTGCAATTGTGCAATTCTTATCATAGCTATTGGAAAGACAAATAAAATTTCTCACAAAATGCTATTTTATAAAGTGAAAATATTCAAAACTATTAATAGAATTAATGTTATCCACAATTAAAAGATTTGCCTCTCTAAACACTGAAAGAACGAAGACAGTATTCCAATTTTTGCTGAAACTTCATCTGGTGTAGGAGTTTGTGTCAAACCACCAAGCTGCAACAAATATATTTTTGTTTGATCACCCCATAAAACAACCCCAGTAAGAGTAATTGAGTTACTCTCTGGTCGACTGTGGTCAGACTCTCCCCTGTTCCCTTACGGAAATCCGCAAGCTCCCATACCAAATGAAGCCACAGATTCATGCTTGCGATTCCCAGATCTCCCCAGTTCTTCCTCCCTCTTACGTTGGTGGCAATGGCCCCTCCTCTGATGCTGCCCACGACATCCAACCTAAGCACTGTGTTCTGTTTTATTCTTGCATATTTCAGTTCCATGAAAGCTACTGCAAGCAGACATAAATACTATTCCTAATTTCTCCAATTTTTCAAACTACTAGAAAAGAAAGTGAAACAAATTTTGGGGGCTAGGGGAGTTCATATACTGACATCTTGTGGGCACATCTCCCAAGCTAGGACATAGCTGATTTGATTTTTTTTTTCATTTTCTCTTTTTATGCATTGAAAAAATTTGCGTTGTGGACTGGAGGAGGGAGCCGCTGGTTTATTTATTTCAGGTTGAACATCCTTCACTTTTTGAATTAGAAGTTTTCTCCAGTGGAATTTTTATTGCCATTTATGTGGCCTACCAGCATCTACCTTGCAAGGTCATATGTAGTAAGGGTCCCATTCTCCATTCTGTGGACCGGTGGAGATAGTGAAAACTGTAGTTGTGCTATATATTAAATTTTTTTTATGAAATAATTCTCATGTGGAAAAGTACTGAAAATTATATATCTCACAGCTTTTTATCTGACAACCAGCATAAACATAAACAAATGTTTTATTCTGCTATTTTGTACAGAAATTTTCCTCTCCCTCTCTCCTTTCTCTCTCTGAAACATTTCAGACAGAGATAAAAGTAACTGTTGATTGCTCTTTTTTTTTTTTTCAAAGCAGTAATCACTCTTGGGCAGAATGCATGCATGTCTTTTTAAATTTAACTCTTAGATATATGTATTACAAAACAACATATTATATTGCATTTGCATTTTGAGATTTCTCATTAATGGTGCCATGCAGTATGTATCAACCTGACAATTTTTTTTTAATTTCAGGATATCATGGGGGTAGTTGCTATCAAATTGGCGGTAACTGACAACTGTTTTTTATATGCAACATTTTATGTTTTTAAAAGTCAGCCACAAATATATGCGTAGAACCCCTTCTTTGCGTGTAATAGCTACATTCTTCCATAGTATGAATAAACTATTATTTTTTAGCACACTGTTAATTATACTTACTATTTTTAAGCAGTGTTGCAGCAAGCATCCTTATAAATGCCTCCTAATTCACATATTTTACTATCTTTCATGGAGATACCAGAAATTGATATTGCTGGATTTTTAACCATGTGTCTTTTCTTTACCACTTTAGGCAAATTGTTCTCCTAAGTGGATGCATAGATTGTTCCCTGTGGGTTGTTTTTTATTAACCTGGAAAAGTATAGTAGCCTTCTGTCCATATATTCTTGTCAAGACATGTTATCAGACATTATAATTTTTATTATTTTGATAGAAATGAAACAGTAATTTCTTTTAATTTGATTTCTTTGAGTACTGTAGAAGTTGATGTTTTACATATTCACTGACCATTCCTATTTCCTCTTCTTGAATTGCCTTTTATATCCTTCTCTGTTTTTATTTTGGATTTTTTCTGATTTATTTGTAAGAGTTCTGTATCTAACCTACTAATACTTTCTTGCTTATATGTGTGTCTTGTGGCCTATCTGTGGTTATATCTGTGCTATGGGCTCACAGCAGGATAAAAATTTCCCTTCTATCACTAGTGCCTAGAGATATTTATTTCTATTTACCAAATAAGTTTAATGGTTATAAATCTTTTCAGTTTTTCTATCTCTTCTAGAGTTAACTTTTGATGGTATATATTTATGTATGAAACTGTTCTTTCTTCTAAAAGTTTTAAAATGTATTGGCTTGATTTGAATGTAACATTCTCTTAACAGATTTTTTAAATTTTTTTTATTTCAATATATTATGGGGTACAAATGTTCAGGTTACATATATTGCCTTTGCGCCAGCTGAGTCAGAGCTTCAAGCGTGTCCATCCCTGTGGTGTGCATCATCGTAATAGATTTTTAAACTGTTACTGCATTGCTAGACATGTCTGCTTTTAACCTCTCCTATTATTGTTTTTATTAGTTTTCTATTGTTGCTGTAACAAATTACCACAAACTTGGTGGCTTAAAGAAGACAAGTATATTCTTCTGCAATTCTGGAGGTCATAAATTCAAAATCAGTTTCACAGGCATACAAGCAAGGCGTCAGCAGGTATGAGTTCATTCTGGTAGCTACAGGGAATAATCTGCTTTCTCGGCTTTTCCAATTTTAAGAATGTCCTCTTTCCCTCATGATGTTGTTTTTTTTCATTCTTACTCTACTGCCCCCTTCTATAAGGAGCCTTGTGACTACACTGGGTCTAACTGGATAATCCAGAATAATCTCCCTATTTAAAGATACTTTAATTAATCATATTTGCAACATCCGTTTCACCATATGTTATTCAGTGAATTGTGTCCCTACCATTCATATCTCTAGTATGATGAAGTTGAAGTCATAATCTCTAGTACCTAAGAATGTGAAGTTATTCAGAAATAGAGTCATTGGCAATATAATTCATTAAGTTAAAGTGAGGCCATATTCAAGTAGGGTGGGCCCCTTGTCCAACAGGATTAGGGTCTTTATAAAAGGAATTTCATGTGAACAGACAGAGACACAAACAGAGGGATGATGATTTCAAATAGTATCTTCTTGTCAGTGGCTTGTGTTTTTGATTTCTGAAAAAAATTCAAGACCTCTACACTAAAAAGTCCAAAATGATGCTGTCAAAATTAAAGAAATTAAACAATATGTCATGTTCACAAATTAGGAGACTCATATCTTTATGACAGCAGCTCTACTCAAAATCTTCTATAAATGTAATGCAATATCATTCAAAATTACACCAGGATTTTTTGTAGAAATTGATGACCTGATTCTGAAATTTATACAGAAATGTAAAAAACCTAGATTAACGTAAGCAATTTTTAAAGGGAACAAAGTTGGAAGACTCAGTCTACATGATTTCAAGACATCACAAAGAACAATAACCAAAACAGTTGGGTATTAGTGAAAATACTACTTGCACATTAATGAAACAAAATAGTACAGAAATAGATTCACAAATACATGTTCAATTAATTTTCAACAAAGATACCAAAACCGTTCAACAAGTAAAGAAAAGTATTTTGAAGAAATATCTATAGAGCACATTAAAATAAATTATGCTTTTATTTCAATGGGTCTGGGCAAAGTCTTAATAAATTGAAAACCTTCCAGAAAGGATTTGTTTCTGATGCCATTAAGAACAGGAGTGATTTATGAGAAGAGGTCAAAATATCAACATTACCAGGACTCTGGAAGAAGGTGATTCCAACCCTCATGGATGACTTCGAAGGGTTTAAGACTTTAGGAGAGGAAATAACTGTACATGTGGTGAAAATAATAAGAGAAGTACATTTAGCAGTGGAGGCTGAAGATTTTACTGAATTACTGCAATCTCATGCTAAAACTTTCACCAATGAGGAATTACCTTTTATGGATGAGCAAAGAAAGTGGTTTCTTGAGATGGACTCTACTTCTGGTGAAGATACTGTGAACATTGTTGAAATGACAGCAAAGGATTTGGAGTATTACATAACCTTAGTTGATAAAGCAGTGGCAGGATTTGAAAGTGTTTTCTCCAATGTTGTTGGAGGTTTTTTTGAAAATTTTCTAGTCTTCTTTTTAAAGATTTTAAAATTAACAAATGACAGTTGTACATATTATGAGGATACATGTGATATTTTCATGCACGTATATAATGTGTAATGATCTAATCAGGCATATAGGGATATCCAACATTTCAAACATTTAACTTTCCTTTTGTTGGGAAAATTCTAATTCTCTTCCACTGGGAAGAGAAATAATTTTGAAATATATAATAAAGTATTGTTAACTATAATTTCCCTTCTTTGCTTTCAAATATTGAATTTATTTCTTCTATCTAATTGTATTTTTGTGCCCATTAACCAACTTCTTTTGTTCCTGACTCCTGTTTAGAAGCAGCATGTTTTATAGAAAGTCAAGTGTGCCAGTGAGTGAAGGTGCTTGCTGAGAACAAAGAGATTATGAAATGGGTAATGGAAATGGTAGTTACAACAACCAGTTACAATCATGTGAATACTCATAGAATATTAAGAAAATTTCTTTTTCATTGTGACATGAGTATATTTAAGTTTATATTAACTGATTTTTAATCACATCCCGTATGCCTACATGGAATAGCTTAAGATGTGCTAATGAGTTGAATTTATATCTCATTATATTTCAGTACATAAGCCACCTGATATCAAAGGCAGACTGTGACTCAGAAGAGGAAACAACAGCAGTCAAAGGTGGATAAATGAAATTCGTGTCTTCTTTAGGGGAGAGGGTTAGCATGTTTTTCATTGAATAAAGATTAATTGCATCACATTAGCAGGAGGCACACATTTTCTATTGTCTTTAATGGAAGAGTTAAATGTTGTTAAAAGTGGTGCACATGGATGTCAAATTTGCAAGGGGTGGGTACTGTGGTACCACTGTACTGTCTCACATTAAGGATCTGGAAATATTTTTTCCATAATTTCCTTCAGTATTGTTCTGGATTAATTTGACAAAAAATTGTGCAAGATTGGCGTGAAGCTGTAGGAGCACAAATATTGCTGCTGACCTAAGAGCCCATCTTACTGTTGACCTAAAATTCCTCCACCTCCCACCAGATCTCCTCCTTTAGCTTCTCTTTCTCTTGGGCCAAGTACCCAGGTAGCTTGATGACAAACTGTTGCTTCTCTTGAAAGTCACCCACCACTATGAGATTAAAGGAGGGAAGAGACAGACAAATTTGAGTTTGTTCTTATGGATTTCAATTGTCCTCATGGGTTCCAGTATGACCTTACAAGTCACAGTTTGTGCATGCTCTTGTGAATATCTAACTTTCCTTCTCAAATGTTGGTCTAGCTGACCTGTAGTAAATTCAGGCTCAATACCAGATGCAAAGATAACAGCTTTGCTTAGGAGCAGGACTAGTTTGTGCATTGCATCACAGAAATGTCTGGCATGCTTAAAATGACTTTATTTTACTCATAAAAAATTGCACAGCCACAGAATGTTACAAGACAGAAACTTTGGATCAATGGGATAGAAAATGTGATATCAGGACAATTCTAGGACACATGACCTAATAAGTACAATTCCATTGTGAGGGCAACAGGACTGAATATCCTGATCCTCTTCAGAGTCTAGCAAATAAAACTCAGTGTCAGATTTATTTTTTTATTTCAGCATATTACGGGGGTATAAATGTTCAGTTACATATATCACCTTTTCCCCCCTGGGTCAGAGCTTCAAGCGTGTTTATCACCAGGACGTTGTGCACTGCACCCGTTAGGAGTGGATATACCCGTCCCCTCTTGCCCCTCCCATCTGCGTGACACCCAATGAATGTTATTACTATATGTGCACATAAGTGTTGATCAATTAATACCAATTTGATGGTGAGTACATGTGGTGCTTGTTTTTCCATTCTTGGGATACTTCACTTAGTAGAATGGGCTCCAGCTCTATCCAGGATAATATAATAGGTGCTAGATCACCATTGTTTTTTGTGGTTTAGTAGTACTCCATGGTATACATATATCACATTTTATTAATCCACTCATGTATTGATGGGTTGTTTCCATATCTTTGCAATTCTGAATG
>CAUYRT010000991.1:0-22165 GCA_963574885.1 Lepilemur ruficaudatus
AAAAAATTAGCCGGGCATGGTGGCGCATGCCTGTAGTCCCAGCTACTTGGGAGGCTGAGGCAGAAGGATTGCTTGAACCCAGGAGTTTGAGGTTGCTGTGAGCTAGGCTAATGCCACGGCACTCTACAGCCCGGGCAACAGTGTCAGACTCTGTCTCAAAAAAAAAAAAAAAAAGAGTTGTCGAGTGCTAAAAGTAGATGCAGACCATTATGGGTCCACCGGCCTCCTGGAACAGGGAGGAGACTCCTACCTAGACGTCAGGATGAATAGTAAGATAGTTAAAATTTGTTATACTTAGCTTCCACCATGAGCCAGGTTCTGTATTAGGCACCCTATTTCATCCCATTTGTTTCCCACTCTGGTACTGAGAAAGAGGTATCGTTAACTTATTTTCCTGAGGCTCAAAGAGAAAGAGACTTGCCTGAGGTAGGTTTTTCCAGAATGAGGAGGCAGGAGCTATATCAGAATGCATAACCAGCAAGGAGGGCAGGGAGGAAAGATGAAAAAGTGAGACTTCCTTAACCCCGGCCAGCTGCAGAGACCTGGGAGCTACTCTCAAGCACCACTCAATGACATCTCTGGACAAAAGTGATACCCAGGCAGGCAGCGGTGGCTCTGAGGTCAGAGCCTTGTTTCTGTGTGGGCCTAGTGTGGGGGAGGGAGTAATAGGAGAGAGAGTGGGAGCTGTGACCTCAGTCCTGTGGGAGATCCAGCATTGACTTTTAGCACTGAGTGTCTCTGGGATCCTGACAGAGTTCAAACTCACTCCTTTCTTGTCCCCAGGCTTCCCCCACTTCCCCTCAGACCTGAGGCTGCCAGCTGGCCCTTCCCTGGAGCTCTCTTCTGCGTCTAGGAAGGCCACAGCAGCCTAGCTGGGACCTGCAGCCTCCAGGACTCTTATTCCATAGGTGGCTTCTCCTAAGGGGTGCTAGAGACTAGCACAGAGAAGAGTGACGAGTCTCAGGCCCTGAGCTCCCCACAGTGATTCATTGTTCTCCCCTCATTAATTCCTACTGGAATTGAGCAAAATTGTTCAAATTTTGCTCCTGATGCAAAGGTGAGATTAAATGTTGACGATGGTTAAATGGGGAAATGAGGCTTGAGCCTGACTACTCTTGCAAGAAATTCTTTCCTCTCTCCTGTGTAGTTTCTTCAATTGCCCCATAAATACCAGGCTTCTCTTCACTTAGCCCCAGCTGTGACTTCAACTTCATCTGAAGCTTACCCCAAATCTGCCCCACTAGTCCCGACCTCTTTCCTATGCTTTGGGCGACTCCCCTCCAACTGCTCATTTCAGCAACCACTATCACTAGGATGGTGTACAGGATTCCCATGTTCCCATTAACACCCTCTAGCCCTTTTTCCAGTTGTATCCCTTACTCCTTCCAAATCAGCCTAGATTCCTCCCTCTCCCTACATGCCCCAATGAGCAGATTCTATTTCCTAAAACTTTGGGATCCCTTTCCTCCCCTCATGCCTTACACCCATCTTAGAGCAGGGTGTAGACTTAGACTCTCCCCCGAGTCATTCCAGCAGCAATTAACTGGTCTTCTCCAGCCCTTCCCCTTTCTTGTTTACATTCACAACACAGCTGGGCACTCTTTCTAATGTTAAACACAAATACAACTGAGTCACTCATTCTCATTCACCTACTTCCTGTCTAGGCTGTAAGACAACTCTAAAGCTACCTCTTCACTGCTAGGGAGCCAACTTGTTTTTTGTTTGGAGACAGGGTCTTGTTCTATCACCCAAGCTGGAGTGCAGTGGCATCGGCATAGCTCAATGCAGCCTCCAACTCCTGGGCTCAGGTGATCCTCCTGGCTCAGCCTCCTGAGTAGCTGGGACTATAGGCATGCACCACCATGCCAGCTAGTTTTCTATTTTTTTCTAGAGGTGGGGTCTTGCTATGCTGACCTTGAACTCCTGGCCTCAAGCGATACTCCCCACCAGCTTCCCAAAGTGCTGTGATTATAGGCAGGAGCCACCACACCTGGCCAACTGCTTGTTTTTAAAACTAGCATATCAAAGGAAGGAATTGAGTACTCTTGCCTTTCTTATAAAAACTATACCTCAGGATAACTAAATTATAGATGACAGGAAGATTTTTTCTACAGAAGTATTTCAGCTATAAAAAAATAAAAACTAAAAGTATTTCAGCTAATAAAATAGAAAGTTGGGAAAATATGACTAGTATTCAGATAAAATTTTAAAATTGCTGGCCAGGTACAGTGGCTCACGCCTATAATCCTAGCACTCTGGGAGGCCAACGCGGGTGGATCCTTTGAGCTCAGGAGTTCGAGACCAGCCTGAGTAAGAGCAAGACCCCATCTCTACTAAAAAAATAGAAAAAAATTAGCTGGACACTGAAAAAATATATAGAAAAATTTGGATAGAGTAGCTGCTTAAAGAATGGCAGTTGAATGAGTAGGCAGGTGGTGCTTGTAGGGCTGGCTGCTATAGCTGACATCTCCGAAGATCATCTTCATAGCCCAGAAAAATGGAAATTGCTCCGGGATCCTGAAGAGGGCTATTTTCCTCCTTTGAGGAAAGGAAGTTATGGACTCCCTTTGCTGCACACCAGGCAACTGCCCCCTTGCCTCTGGATCACCCGGCAGCTCTGAGGGCATCCCACTTTCATCCTTGGAGCTGAACTCCACCTCCACCCTTAGCCCCATCCTCAGAGACTCTCCCATCCTCCACCCCACAAACACACACGCACACAAGGCTGCTGAGGGTTAACTTTAATAAGTCATGAGCTGACTCTTGCTTCTGGGGTTAAAGGTCAAAGAGGAAGGGCATCACATCTGTAAGAAAAGAAGAGTTCATCACATCTGTAAGAAGAGAGTTCAGAGGAGTGTGCTTTTGCAGCTGCTGTTCCCTAAGCCTGGGATGTTCTCTCATAGCAGGTGATCTTCTCACTCAAGGCCCAAACGCCACCACTTCTCTGAAGCCTCCCTGAACTGCTCCAGGGAAAGACAAAGTGCCCTTTGCACACAACCTGTATTGCTTCTGACACTGTGGTCACCATTCCCCAGGCTACTGGGCTGTGAGCAGGGCCAGTTGCACCTTAGCTGTTGCCCGATCAATTCCTTGTACATCAAGTCCCACGCTTGTGGGGGAGGTCTCACCTCAGGCATCACTCAAGGGTCTCAGACCACTGCTATTCTCCCTGCTTCCTACAGAAGAAGCCCCCCATGGCATGTGACCTGCTTGCACACTCAGCCTTGGGTCAGGATCCTCAGGTCCCCTCCCCCTCAGGCCCACATAGCAAGGCCTCACACCTGGCTGGCTCATGCACTGTTGGATACTCTCCAGCCGAGTGGAAGCCATGGCGCGGGCCTCCTCCTTAAAGCGGCGGTGTCCCTCCTCAGTCAACTTCCAGAGGCAGGACCGAGGCCGCGTATTGCCCCCATCCTGTGCGCTGACAGGCACTTTCTCAAAGCTGTCTCGGAAACAGAGATTGTGACGGACAGTATTCTTCCAGCCTTCTGGAGCCGTCTGGAAAAAGGGGAAGTGGTATCTGTGGACAGGGAAGAGAGGTAAGGAAAGCATGGTTTCTTTGAGGAATGCCCCAATCTCAAGCATGTCCTTCCCCAGGGGCCAGGAGCCTCAGCCCTTCTCTCAGGGTGGATAATGGTAAGCGGGTTGGAACTGCTCTTTGTCGGCCCAACATGTGGCAAAACCACCTGGTGCATTGCTCATGTGACTCTCCGCCTTTTAAGCCCAGTTCACTGCTCCCAGCCCCAGTCCCATTTCCCGCCCTCGCTCTGAGGACTCGGGACTTGGGCTGTAGCACAGACAAAGCAGAATCAGGCTAACTAGCTCCTATAAGAGGAACCTTGGTCAAGGAGGGACACCACTTGATGATTGATATTCTGAGACATTGGGCTTTTCTCCTAATAACTTGGAAAGGGTCTGAGTGCTCCCTCACACTGTGTGTACAGGACTATCAGAGCTAAGGATAAACCTCTTCTCAGCTGGGCTCCACTGGCCCCTGGGGGTACAGGGAGTTGTACCAGGCAGTCTAGCCCCAGCAGAAGCAGGTGGGGAACTATCAGGCAAACCAGATTTTATAGTGGCTAATCGTGAGAGGAATGGTGGGAGAAACTTACCTGAATCAGGTTAATTTGTTTTAAAAGAGAACTAAGCCATAAAAAAGGGTGGAGGTTTTTTTTTAAGATGTGAACAGGGTTTAGGAGTAGATATGTTCGTGTACATGTGGGCACACATGCACCTGGGAAAAGAGAACTGGGAATGTGCTCATCCTCTCAGACCCAGAGGGGGAAACTGAGTCAGCAGCCCAGGGCCTGGGACAGATTGGAAGGCATCAGACCAGGGCCCTGGTCCCCTCCCTTCCCCCTCCTCACAGGGCCCCCGGCACATACCGAGTGAAACTGTAGATCTGCTGTACGTTGAGGCCACAGGGGGAACTGTTTCTTAATGCCAGGGCAATTAGGTGGAAGTAATTGAGAGGGGGCCGGGACCAGAGCCTCCCTGCCTGGTTGTTGGCTTGCCGAAGCCTCCGACTCTGGAGGGGGGCCCTTTTATGAGGGGACGGGAGAGCCACAGAGGAGCTGTCATCCTGGTCCTCAGCCTCCTCCTCTTCTGTGAGCTAGAGGAGCACAGAGTAGGAACTGGTCCTGACTCCTCAGCCTCTACTCCAGGGTGCAATGGCAGGAAGGGGTAGTGGTCTAGGGCTACCATCTGGGCTTCTCCCCAACCCAAGGATGTAGGTGATTTCTGAACCCATTAACCTTTTGCTATCCGTAAGAAAACAGAAATCCACTGTATCTTCCATACGCCCATCCCACTTACTGCCCAAGTCCAGCTTACAACCCCAGATCCATACCTCCAGGGTGCTGGGGGAAGAGGCAAACTGTTTCTGAGAGGGAGTCGGCTCACTGGAAGAAAGGGGCAGTGATTCCACCCCTGTGGCCTCTGAGCCATTGGCATCTTCCTCCTCCTGAGGTGGCTGGGGGGAGAGGAGTGTGCTTGCCACATCCTCCCTCTTGCTAGATTCAGGGACCTCCAGCTTTCCAGGGGGAAACACGACGTTAGGGTTTACCCACATCCACAGATTGGGCTCAAACTCTGGACCTGTGCGGAACAAAAGTAGATTGTGTGCCACAGCACACCAGCTTTGGGTGTCCCTGGTATTCACAGCCAGGGCACAGAGCCGTGTAGGGGAGCTCATTACTCACCATCATCCTCAGAGTTGGATTTTTTTTCTAGGGGTAATTTTGGTGGATCAACTACTCGGAGTTTATATCTGGCAACTGACAAAAAGACAGAAAGAGTCAAAACACCCTAGGATTTTTACTGTGACCCTAGGTCCTGAGTCTTGAGGATTCTCGTGGAGAAGGTTGTGGGCCCTGCCTGGGGGGTTATGATACCATATTCTACTGGCTTTCCCGTTATCTCCCTGACCCTCTCATTCTCCTCTGCATTTTTTGCTTCTCACTCCCCGTATATTGTCCCTGAATGATCTCATGCATGCCTGTGGTTTCAGTCACCATCTATAAATTTAGGGCTCTCAAGTCTTTCTCTCTAGCCTTAGACTTCTCTGCTAGCCCTTAAGTAGAACTGCCTATTAGCTGTCTTTACTTGGGTAACCCATAGGCACTTCAAACTCAACATTTCTAAAACTGAATTCCATCTTCTTGCTCCACCTCCTGTATTCCTTGTCTCAGTAAATGGCACTAGCATCTGACTGGCTGTTTGGGGCAGAAACTATTTTTGCCCCGCACTGTCCCCATAGAGTGACATCATATTATAGATGAATCTGTAATTTTCTGTTTGGAAAATGATGACATACTTTTTGGAGAGCTTAGTAATTAGAAAGGATACCCATTACATCTCTAATGTTTGACAGAGAACTAGAAAAGGAAAAAGTAGCAAAAGTTACAAAATTAGAAAAAGCAAAACTATCATTTGTAGGAAAAAATGATTAATATAAAAGATCATACAAAATATACAAATTATTGGAACCAATACGAGCACAACAAGTTTGCTGGATATAAGAACATACTAATCAATACTGTTCTTCTATACTAGCATTAAAACTGAAAAATATAATTTTTTAAAAAGGTACCGTTTGCCAAGATATGCATCTGCACTGGATTCATGAGATTCAGTATTACATAAATTAAGAAAAAAATAAAAAAAATAAAAAGGTACTGTTTATAATAGCAACCAAAATTATGAAGTATCCAGGAGTTAACTAACCCATGAAAGAATGGACTAGACCTTTATAAGGAAAAAAAAATGTAACCACTATTTAAGAACATAATCCCTGATTATCTAGTAGTTAGGAAGAAAAAAAGAAAAGAAAAAAAAATAAAAGAGGACTTGAACAAAGACATACAATACATATTATAAAGATGCCAATCACCTTCAAATTAATCTATAAATTGTATACACATAATACATAAAATTAAAAGGTTCTACATAGTAAAAATCACCATAAGCAAAAAATAAAAATAAGCCAGAAAAAAATTCATGCAAAGTTCTCGGTTCTCTAATAAATAGAAAGATCCCATAAATCATAAGTAGAAGGCCAACACAAACTTACAAATGGGCAAAACATATGAATTAGCATCACAAGGAGGGGATACCTGGATGGCTAACAACATGTTCAGCCTTATTAGTAATAAGAAAAATACATAAAATAATGAGATAACACTTTCTACCAATCAAATTGATAAGAATTATAAAGACAGATTAATACCAAGTGTTGAGAAAGATGCAAGGAAATAGAATCCCTTCTGATACTGCGGTTCTTTTTTTTTTTTTTTTTGAGACAGAGTCTCATTCTGTTGCTCGGGCTAGAATGCCGTGGCGTCAACCTAGCTCACAGCAACCTCAAACTCCTGGGCTCAAGCAATCCTTCTGCCTCAGCCTCCCGAGTAGCTGGGACTACAGGCATGCGCCACCAGGCCTGGCTAATTTTTTCTATATATTTTTAGTTGGCCAATTAATTTCTTTCTATTTTTAGTAGAGATGGGGTCTCACTCTTGCTCAGGCTGGTTTCAAACTCCTGACCTTGAGCGATCCACTCGCCTCAGCCTCTCAGAGTGCTAGGATTACAGGCGTGAGCCACCGTGCCTGGCCAATACTGTAGTTCTGAGTATCAATTGGTTCAGCCACTGTGAAGCATCAGGCAATATACTACAATTTACTGCATCTTACCATCTGCTCCTAGGTGTGCCTATCCAAGTTAATACAGGAACTTATATACAGAACTCCTGGTCTTCCTTCCTAAATCTGTCCTACAAGAAGCCTCCCTCCCCCTCAGTACAACGCAATTTGATCAGCCAAAAACTTAAGAGTGAACTTCCTACTTTCTCACTGTCATGAAAAGAATATTAAAAAAAAAGAAAAATAACTAAATTTAATAAATAAATTAAAATAAAATAAAAAAAACTCCAAAAACTTAGGAGTCATACTTGAATCTCTTATACCACACATCCAATCCATCAGCAAACCCAGCCAGTTCTACCTTCTCACCACCTACTTTATTATCGCGGTCTAGTCTATCATCTCTTGTCCGGATTACTACTGTAGTCTCCTCATCTCTCTACATTTACAGTCCACCCTCAACACAACAGCCAGAGTGATCTTTTTTCAGATACAGATCATGCAGGACCAGCCACATAACTTGTAGGGCCCAGCACAGAAAACATGGGACTCCGTGTTAAAAAATTGTTAAAAATTTCATTACAATGGCCGGGCGTGGTGGCTCATGCCTATAATCCTAGCACTCTGGGAGGCCAAGGCAGGAGGATTGCTCAAGATCAGGAGTTCGAAACCAGCCTGAGCAAGAGCGAGACCCTGTCTTTACTAAAACAGAAAGAAATTAATTGGCCAACTAAAATATATAGAAAAAATTAGCCGGGCATGGTGGTACAAGCCTGTAGTCCCAGCTACTGGGGAGGCTGAGGCAGAAGGATCGTTTGAGCCCAGGAGTCTGACGTTGCTGTGAGCTAGGCTGACGCCAGGGCACTCTAGCCTGGGCAACAGCGTGAGACCCTGTCTCAAAAAAAAAAAAAAAAAAAAAAAAAAGAAGAGAAACCAGAGGGTTCCCTCCCTTCACTCCTACCATGGTGCACACACAGCCAGAAAGAGTACCCTCACTAGAGAGCTAATTGACCAGAACCTGGATTTTGAACATCTGGCCTCTGGAACTATGAGAAAATAAATTTCTATTGTTTAAGGGTTTTCTTATGGCAGTGCAAGCACACTAATATATCAAGAAAGTTAAACCAGGCTAGGGCTATTTTTGGTAACTAATCTCATATCCAGAGTGTCTTGGTGCTCTGTTTTATTGGTATTATATAGTACATGGTTCCTGAAAACTTAAATGCATGAACTTTTATAATATGAATTTTAATTCTTATTATTTAGTTTATTGATGCTTCATGAGATATTCACTAACTGTACCATTCTTATTTGATGTGAGTTTAGATCTGTTTCATTTGATTATGGGTTTTTAAGTCAGAGAGAGATGTTTCCATTGGACAAGATTACCTGTTAAGCAGTGAGCAAATTGTCTAGCCCATAGTAAGCTAAGACTGAACTTTTGATTTTTTTCCCCACAATATTCTCCCATAATATTCTCCATTTTGGTAAATGATATCATCACCACTTGCTTGGACAAGCCAAAAAACTTAGCTGCTTCTTTTTGATTTGAATATCTTTGTTGAATGTCATTTCCTAAAAGAAGACTTCCCTAACCACTGAACAGAAAGCAGCAAACCTGCTTACTCCTCTCTCTCACAATTCCCTGCATATTATTTATCACAAGTTGACATATCTATTTCTTAAAATTGTTCATTTGTTTTAATATAGTCTGCTTCCCCTGAAGGTATGTCAACTTTATGACCAGGGAACCTTGATTCTCTCATTCATTTGTTCATTCCTATTACTGGACCTATGTCAGCCACATAGAAAATGCTTAATAATGATTTGTTGAAGGAAACCTTTATTAGATTAAAAAAAAATCCTCAGCAAATCCCTTAGAGGTAAGTATTATTCACTTCACTTTATAAGAAAAGTGATATTAAAATCACTACTAAAATCTTATTTAACTTTTGTGAGCCTTAGGTTTTCTTACTCTAAAAATGGAAATAAGACCTAACTAGATTGTTTAAAGTTTTTGATAAGACATTCAATAGAGTCGAATTCTGTAGCATAGCATCTTTCCCAAACAATAGGTTTTCAGTGCTTTCTCATGATTTTTTTGTGTTAGTCAAAACAAAAACTTTAGAATTGAGTTTGATGCTTTTTCCCGAATAACTTATACTGATCTTGTCTGTTAAAATTCCAGCAACCAGTCATCCATATAAAAATGAAAAAAAAAAAAAAAAAGAACCACTCTCCTAATACACTGACAAGGAAAACTTTAGAAATAAATCCACATATTATAAAATTCATCTCTTTTGAGTGGTCAGTTATGTAATGTTTTATAACTGTATACAATTGTGAATCTTCGCTACAATAAAGATACAGAATATTTTTTTCACCAAAACTTTTCTTATGTATCTTTGCCAACAATTGTCCCCTCAATCAACCCTATCTGCTTACATCTACTATTATTTTCTTTCCCTGTGAGTTTTGAGTTTATCAGACGTATTTCACAACTATTTTCTCCCAGTCTGTGACTTCTTATTTTCAAAACAATGGCTTTTGAAGGGATAACATGTTTAATTTTAATGTAGTCTAGTTTATCAAGTTTTTCTTTTGTGAATTGTGTTTCATAGCTTATAACTAAGAAATTTCACATAGTTAAAGTCAATTTTTTCTAAATATTATTCTAAAAATTTTAGATATAAAATTCAGGTCTAAAATCTATTTTCAGTTAATGTTTTATAAGTCGTGATGTATGGATTAAGATTTTTTTTTTTTTGTATTTTGAAGTTCAATTATTTCATCACCTTTTGTTGAAAAGACTGTGTTTTCTCCATTAAATTGATTTTGCACTCCCGTATAAAATAAATTGACTGTATTTACAGATTTATTTCTGGACTCTTTACTATCCCATTAAGTTATGTACCAATAATTTTTAAAATGCTATTGGCTTGACTACTTTGACTTTATGAAAATTACTTAACATATAGTGTCAATTTTTCCACTTTGTTTTTCATTTCCAAAATTGTTTTTGGTGTTCTAGATATTTTGTCTTTTCATAAAAATTTTAGAACTTACTTGTCTATTTCTACCAAAAAAAAAGTATTCCAATAAATTGGTTGAGTCTGTATTTAGCACACAGAATAGCATCTATCTTGTTGAATACTACACAAGCTCTTGGAAAAGTTGTTTATTTTGTTTTTGCTGGATAGAATGTTCTATGAGTGTTGATTGATTTAAATTTGTTCACAGTATTGCTCCCAACTTCTCTATGCTTCTTGCTTTTAGTTTACACTTATATTATCAAACATTGAGAAATAATGTTAAGGTCTTAAACTGTAATTGTGTATATGCCTATTTTCTTTTCAGTTCTGTTATGCTTTGTTTCATAAGTTTTGCAGCTCCGTTTCCAGAAGCATACATATTTAGAGTTGTTATGTGTTCTTGGTAAATGGACACTTTTATCATTGTATAATATCTTTCTTTAACTCTGATAGCATGCTTTCTGATGAAGTCTTATTTGAGTAATATTAATATAGCTATTCCAGCATTCTTTTTAATAGTGATTATATATGGCATACCTTTTTCTATTCTTTTGCTTTTAATCTATCCATGTGTTTATGGTAAAAAGGCACTTTTATAGACAGCATATAGTTGTATCCTGATTTTTAATTTATTCTAAAAGGCTGACAGTTTTCAACTGATATTTTTAGGCCATTTACATTTATTACAATTATTGCTATGGTTAGATTAACATTTACCATCTTTATACTCTTTGTTCCATGTGTCTCTTGCTCCTTTTATAATAAAATCTGATTTTTTATTAGTTGAATATTTTAAATAATTGTTTTATATCTACTGTTGGCTTCTATTGACTTTAGTGTCATTCATTTTAGCATTATTTTTACTATTTAGAGCTTATTTATTTTTAAATATTTTAGTATTTTTAAAATTCATTTTAGTATTATTTTTATGATTGCTCTAAGGTTTAAAATATACATCTTTAATTAATCACAGTCTACCTTCAAATAATAATTTATGTCTTTATGTATAGTGTAAGATCCGTTTAGTATACTTCTAAATCTTCTCATCATTTTTTTGTGCTATCATTTTTATAAATTTCATTTTCTTATGCTATAAACCTTGAATACATTGCTACTATATTTGTTTTAGGTAGTCAATTATCTTTTAAAAAATAATGGCTTTTATTTTAGAGCTGTTTTAGTTTCATAGAGATATGGAACAAGAAAGTATAGCGATTCCCATAGATCCTCTGCCCACACATGGACAGCTTTCCCTGCTACAAATATGCTCCAGCACAGTGGTACATGTTTACAAATGATGGACGTACATTATCAGTTGTCTTTTAAAGCAACTAGCAAAAGAGAAAAAAATTTTATATTTACCGTTATTTTTTACCTTTTCAGAGTGTTTCATTTCTTGTGTAGATACAATTATGTATTCTGGTATCATATTCTTTCTGCTTCAAGAATTTATTTTAGTGAATTCTCTCTGGTTTTTCTTTTTTTTACTTGTACACTTTATTATTCAATCATCATTTTTTTGGAAAGATATTTTGACCGGGCATGGAATTATGAATTGAAAGTGTTATTTTTCTCTCAACACTTTAAAAATGTCCCAAATGCCATCAAACTTACATATTTCGGATGAGAATTTTGCTTTTTCCCCTTTTACCTTTGTTCCCTTCTATTTATGTGTCTTCATTTTCTTATTACCTTCAATATTTTCTGTTGTATTAAGAAAGACTTTCCCTGTCACTCTTAGCAAAATGGTAAGTCAGAGGGTTTGAGCAGAGAAGTGTCATAATCTGTCCTTGGTAATAACAGAATCACTGTGGCGACCATGTTAAGAACAGACTAACTGAGGCCAATGGCAGAATCAAGGAGCCCAAGAAATTAGGAGATTATTATTAATATAATGATTCAGGCAAGAGATGATAGTTGCCTCAGAGATGTCATTATTTTCTTGGTGTGTCATTATGTCTTAGTTTTAGTCCCCACTTATTCAATTGATCACTTCTTTAGATATTGTCATGAAGGAAGTTTGCAAAGGTAATTGAAGTGCTTAATCAATTGGCCTTAAATAAGGGAGATTATCCTGGGTAGTATAGATGGGCCTGACTTAATCAGTAGGACAGCATTAAAAGTAGGGT
Source organism: Lepilemur ruficaudatus (assembly GCA_963574885.1). Classification (NCBI taxonomy): domain Eukaryota; kingdom Metazoa; phylum Chordata; class Mammalia; order Primates; family Lepilemuridae; genus Lepilemur; species Lepilemur ruficaudatus. The sequence continues at coordinate 12,299 of CAUYRT010000991.1, forward strand.
TGAAGTTTTTCTTGAAGAAGTAGAAGAAAATCTGCATGTGAGAAAACGATTTCAGCCGTGCACATAGATCCCATGTGCTTGTGATCATTCGTTCCAGACAGCCTGCACTACAGATTTCAGATTTACATAGCAGCCCCCACAATCATGCAAGCCACTTCCTTGAAATCTCTTTCTCTCTCTCTTTCTCTACACACACACACACACACACACACACACACACACACACACACACACATTTATTCTACTGGTTCTGTTTCTCTGCTGAACCCTGACTGATACAGGAGGTGAAAATGGTGAGATTGTGGATATAAGTTTATAATTAGAGATTTAAATCTATAGATAACTATATATCCATGTATAAAGTAAATTTGATCCATGTACTCTATAATATGTCATAAAATTGCCTGTTACATAAATATAGATCTATGCTATTATTTTGCCGGCTATGTTGCTATTTGCTAAATAAATATTACTATTATTTAATCAGTCCATCTATATTTGACTTATTTCTTATGTTTCAATATTATGAATATTGACTTGAACTTTTTTGTGTGTAAATGTGTGCCATATTTAAACATAATTGTTTAACTAATTGCACTAATATGTTACAAAGCACTTAAGAAAGTATTTACAGATAAACTTTTTTATAGGTAAATGTAACATACGGTGATTATATTCTAATATATTTACTTGGAAAATGTGTGTCTTTAAAAGTCCAGTGTTCTTAAAGTAAATGTTATTTACTATGTTAAATTTATTTAATTGCATTTTAAATGTGATTGAACATGTAGATGCATGCAGGTTATAAAATTACACTATGGGTGCTTTGGAAGATCCTAAATAGGAAGGCTGTGAATATTACATGATAAATAGTGAATTTCACTCCCCAAAGGACTTTCTAAGATTAATCCAGAGTCCATTCTTTTTAAAGAAAATTTAAATGACACAATTTTTCTCTGTTTACTCATTATTTATGAAATAATCCTCACATGATTTAATGGTTTGTTTCAAAGTGGAATGTGCCAAGTCCTTTGCAAATGAGAATTTACAAGCTGAAAATAGAATAGCGGGTAAGCTTTTGAAAATATAAACACTTTTACTAGCATAGTGAACTTCAACTTCGATATTTCAGTGGGCTGGTCATTTTATGAATTCAAGGGTGTGTACGGTTTGATAGAGTCATCCTCTACATGTTAAAAATTTCTGCAAGTTGACATTTCAAAAGAGAACCGATAATACAGGAGGCTGGGAGGAGTGAAGTGTTGTTCCTTGTTCTCACAGCTGTGAGGACTGTTATTAGTGAAAGACACTCCAAGAATGTATCTCATTTCTGACAAGCAATCTCTGTCAAATGATGGCATGTCAGCATTTGGTGATATTTTGAAAAGAATGTCAGGTGCAATAGAGAAAAGAATCACTAGTTTAATGGATTGTTAAAACAATGCCTTACATTTGATTTCTGAATACATTTGATTTCATCAAAACTAACAGCTTCATTCCTTCTCATTCTTGAAAAATTGTTTTCTCTATTTTGGGAGTGAAGGGAAGGAAAAATAGTTTTGTGCTAATCTAGACTTGTTATTTTATCACATCTATTTACAAGTACAGCAGAAGTATTTTAAATTCTCAATTGCTATGACTGATGTAAAATCCACATTCAGTACTTACTTTAATGCAACATGTGAAATTTTAGACTTTCAGCTATTTAATGTATGTAAAATCCCATATTTTAAAAAAATCTCCTAGTACGCACACATCTTATTTCCTTCTAAGAAAAAAATATAATTATTATTCTGATTCTAAAACAGAACAACTAAATTTATAATTATAAGAGGAATTCTCACCTTGCCATTTACTGGCTATATAACTTAGGGCAACTTATTTGTGTGTGTGTTTGTGTGTGTGTGTGTGTGTGTGTGTGTGTACATGTACCTAAGGTTTTTCATTGTAGAATGGAGATACTAACAGGACTTATCTCACAGCGTTATTGTGTAGATTCAGGAAGCTAATGTGAAGCACCTAGAATATTGTCTGTCACCGAGTGAAGGTGCAGTAAATGCAGGCTCTCTACGAGACATCACTTGCCGGTTGGAATGCTGTATGCAGTATTGAATCTGAAGATGGCGCTGTAGGCTCTCATTATTGAGACTGATTTGATGAATCAATAGTAGCCAAGATGATAAAATCAATCCCTTGAGCACAAATTCTGCAGTTCAAAAGTGTAGTTGGTATAAAAGAGAAGTGTTTTAAAAGAAAACTTATTTCGACAGCAGGTTCCAGTACCAGCTTTCTCACCAGATGGACATGTGACCTTGGGCAAGTCACTTAGATTTATAAAATCATACACATTTGAAACTAATATTTGAAGCTAGTAAATCTGAAGTAATTATAATTAGAAGACTTGAAGTCAGAAATCACATAGCTAATTGGTGGTAAAATTTGAACTCTGTGCAGTGTTAATTATACTGCATTAATACAGTCAACAAATACTAGCAAGTACTCTATACTAATCAACCTATGTCAACATATATGAAATGAAATTGGATAGACACATTATATAAAGAATGTTTAATATCTAAAATCTTTCTCTGTGAAATAAAATTAAGAATCATTCTAACATCATAATTGATTCAATAAATTTTTCAGAAATTTGAACTAAACCTTGAGATAATTTACTTAAGGACTTGAGAATTTAGAAGCCCTGGTATTTCTTAGGATTTAGGCAAATAATTTAAATTATCTGAGCTTCAGTGTTTTCATCTGAAAAGTTGGGATGTAGCAGGAGTATAATACACAAGAGGACCAGTGTGACTTGGCACGACAAATTCCAGCATCTCGTTGTTCCCAAACTTGAAAGCTGGTAGTTGTATAGAAATGTTAACACCAAATTCTAGCGCATGCTACCACACAGCCCCAGAGTTTGTGGGGCAGAGCTTATGAGGTAGTTGCTTTCTGGGAATCAAAATTTCTCTCTATAAAATACATTATAACGTTACCATCACTTTCCCTTCTTTAAAATCACAAAATGTTACTGCTTTATGGGGTTCAATTATTCAATTTTTGGCTGAGTAAATTGAGAGACAGAAGCCTTAACAGTTAGCTAGTTGCAGAGTAGGAGGCACACTCTGCTTTTCCTGGACTCTATTTTCTAATTTTATGTGAATGAATGAATAAATGAACATTAGTTAAGTATCATCTTCTTACATACTGTTAGAGGCTTTAACAGAGATCATCTTGAAACTATAGTGTTTTATATTTTTGAGGTTGTGTGATTAGATATGTTCAGATTTAATATTGTTATATCTTTCTTGTGAATTGATACCTTTATGAATCTGAAATGTCACATTAATCTTTAGTAACACCTTTTAAAAATGATTTTGCCTGATCTCAGTATAGCTATAGCTACTTTCTTTTGATTAGGGTTTACACGATATAGCATTTTTCAACATTTCCTTTTTTTCTATTTTTTTAATCTATTTTTGGGCCACAAGATCATTTTATTTTTAACTTTTCATTTCCTAATGTTTTAGAAGAATTTTTCTGGTTCAATTTCTATCTATTTATGAATATGGCTGCTTTAAACTTTTTTTTCAAGTCCCTTGGTGAGCATGTGTTTTTATTTTTCTTAGATAAATACCTCTGAGTAGATTTACTGAGTTTTGGACAAGTTATGTTTTACATCATAGAAAGTTACCAGTAGTTCTTCAGTGGCAATGCATGAGATCTCTAGTTTCTCCATGGGCTCACTGGCAAGTGGAATTGTCATTTTTAAAATTTTAACCGTTATAGTGAAGTGTGAAATGGGATCTAATTACATTTTGATATGTTTCTTTATTGATTCATGATATTAAGCACCTGTTCATGTGTGTATTGCTTATTCACTTATCCTCTTTTGTAAAGTATCCTTTTAAATATTTTGCTTATTTTAAAGTTTTGCCTGGTTGTCTTTTATTGTTGTTTTTTATGTTTTCATGTTTTTCATATATGTATTTTGGATATTAGTGCTTGAAGATATATGAACTGTGAATATTTTTTCTGGCCTGTAGCTTATTTATTTATTTTCTTAATGGAAATCCTTGATAATTGGAAATTTTTAATTTTGGTGATGTCCAATATATCTTTTGTCTTCCATGAATAGTGCATTTTGTATTCTGTTTGAGAAGTATTTGTCTACCCCAAGGTAAAAAAGTTATCCTGCTATGTTTTCTTTTAGAAGTGTTATGGTCCTAGCCTTTATGCTTAGGTCTAATACCCATCTTAAAGTAATTTTTTTTTATATAAACTGAGTTAAGTGTTAAGGCTTGCTGAGTTTTTTCTCCATAAAAATATCCTGCCCTTCTGGCACTATTCATTTATTTTGTTCCACTTTTTCTAGCTTTTTAAGGTAAAAACTTAGTTCACTGATTTTACACCTATCTTTTAATTGTTAAACTTTAGCTACAATTCCTAAATGTTTTATATTATATTTTAATTATCATTCTTTTAAAATAGTTATACTTTTCCTTTTGAGCTTTCTTTGACTAATAGATTCTCTTGAGGTGTTTTTACTTAATTTTCTTCTATATATCTTAATGTTATTAACTTATAATATAATATTATATTTGTCATATGAAGCATATGAGTATGTTTTGTATGATTTGAATCCTTTGTATTAATAATAGGTTAAGATGCATGTATTAGCCTGGCACATTACCAATTTTAGTGAGCATTCCCCGTGCAATGGAAAAAATGTGTATTCTTTGGTGGATATAATATTTTATAAATACCAATTAAGTCAAGTAAGTTGATTGTGTTTTTCAAATATTTTATATATTTGCTTTATTTTCCATTGATTTGTTTTCTCAGTCACTGAGAGAGCTGTTAAAGTCTTTAACCATGGTTGTTAATTTCTCTATTTTTCCCTTCAATTCTGTCAAATACTGTTAATGCATTTAAAGCTCTATTTTGAGGTATGTACAGCACACATTTAGAAGTATATCTTTTTGATAACTCAATACATTTGTAATCATGAAATGTCTCTTTTATTTCTTTGCTTTGAAGTCTATCATAATACAGCCACATCAACTTTCTTACTCTTGGTGCTGGTATGTTTTATTATTTGATACCCTTATATTTTCAACTTAGTAGTGTCTTTAAAGTGTTTCTTGTAAACAACAAATAGTTGAATCTTTCTTTTCTAAATTTCCAGTTTAGAAAACTGGAAATTGTAGTGTTTAGCCCTTTATGGAACACTTTGGTGCCCCCACATATACTGTAATCATTTCAAGTCCAACAATCTAAGATAGACTGAGAGAAATGTATTTACTTAGGGGAAAAAAGAGTCTCCTAAAGATAATCCAGCCACTGTGGCAGGGTGATCAAACAGGCAACAAGTCCAGTTTCCCTTTTTCAGGCAGAGGTTAGAGGTGGGTAATGTTAGTTCAAGTGTCCATGGGTTGACAAATATCATCTACCCCTACATAAAGCCACAACACTGGTTACTGAGGAAAGCTAGACATATAAATAACTCATATGTAAATTTTGAAAACCATCTCTGTACCCAATAAAACAAAATTGAGCAGGGCCTGGCAATGAAGAGGTACAAGATTGTCACCCAGAGACTTGGTTATGCCTCTGTTAAAAGTTAATGCATATTAAACAGAATACGGCTACTGGGATTTTCCATTCTGTATTCTCAACATTTACTGTGAAGATACAGATAGAATATAATAACTGCCACATTTTTTGAAATTCTGTGTAAATTATAATATTCTGTCAATGTTGATGACATTTGAAGTGCCCTGTCAAAACAATTGCAGCTGTATTCTGTATAAAACCTATTAAATAAGCTCCTCAAACTTGAATTTTTCATTAAGTTTATTCTCATTTTTTCCTATGGATGAACTTAAAAATAAGTTTGTTCCTTAATTAAGAGGCTATGCATGAAGATCCTGAATAATTTAGGACAATTGTTCATTTAAATAGTTACTTATTACACTCTTCTGGCATAGTTATTGTATTATTACTGCACTTAGGAATAATATGCTCTACTATTTGGACTTGAAAATATTTCTGACATTTTAATGAACACACCACTTAGTTATATTTTACAGGGTTTTTCAGTGAACCACAAAGGATTAAAAAATGTCATTCAAGGGTTATAGATAATTAAACTCACTGAATATACGAAGCCTCATATGGAAGTGAAAATTATGTATGAATTTTGTTGAGCTGGAAATGTGTTTTACTAAATGACTTTAGATTTGTTACTTTTAAATACAAGATGAAGGGACTCAAGGGGATACCTTGTTCTCACCTCAATGTATTTCATTTGCATAAGCTATTTTATCTTTCAATATTTCTTTTGATATTTAAAATATCTTTTGATATTTTAAAATAGTTATACTTTTCCTTTTGAGCTTTCTTTGACTAATAGATTCTCTTGAGGTGTTTTTACTTAATTTTCTTCTATATATCTTAAATAAATGAAATATTATTTAAAATAAATGTCAACTTTGAAATACTGCTAGATATATTCATTGTAATAAATCAGATGAGAAATTGGTATAAATCAATCACAAAAAATCTCAGAGATCAGGTTTCCAATCAAGTTTTAGTATAAATAAATTTTAGATAGATGGTGCTTTTCAAAAAAGACAAGGTAATAATTTTTATTTGTTCCAAAATAATGATTTTACTTGCTTATCAATACAGTTGACCTATCTTTACAGTACTATGGTCTTCTAAGTACCTCTGCTATAATTTTATTAATATCTTCCTATATCTACAAATTTGACTATTTTTCTATTTTTATGGATCATTAACTTTTTCTATTCCAGCAAGATCCCTGTAGTCAAGTTCCTGAGGGATCTCTGCTTGTTATCTTCTGTTTCCATTGTGTGCATTGTATATTTACTATTAAAGATTTGAATAATGACACATTCTCCAAGTGGCTGTAAGTTTGATTGTGATAAAGCTCTCAGGAGAATTCTGCAAGCTTTCACATCTGGTGGAGAACTCCAATGAGAACATCTCTAATGAGGAATTCCTGGAACAAGAAATTACAGATTATCTATTTTTCAGAACACATGACAAGTTAGTGAATACCTTTCTTTACATAAAAAGTCAATTGCTTTATTCAGTTAAGTAATAGTTTCTTAGCCAGTTTGTGGTTTTAACTAAATGAATTGACGAAATATTTTAGTTACATCGGCTATTTTTGTTTCTAAAATATCTTGGCATAAAATAGTGAATCAATGCATATATTAGTAACTGTGGTCTTGTGTAGCTCTATTCAAAGCATGCTATTATTTCATAATATGATAATGAAAATAATTTTCTATACTGTAACACTTCATCAAACTTCTAAGGCTTTCTCTATTTGAGGAACATACACTTAGAATTTGTGAAATTTTATCAAAATAGTTGCTTAAAGCATAAAACCATTTTTTATATTATAATTTCATAAAAATATTTTCTAGCTACTTCTTTTGGCAAGAGATTGATAATCTAAACTTGTGGAAATAAAAATAAAGACAATGACATGTCTTGCAGTCATAATTGAAACATATTTATGAGACATTATATGCCACTGCACATAAATTACATACTTCCATTCTTAAAAATCAATTATTTCTCATCTCAGATTGCACTAAATTTGAAGTTAGGCTAATCAGGTATTTTCTTCTAAATTCTGAATTTCTTTCATGGGAAATTACTAAGAAATCACAAGTAAATTCAAAATTTTTACCAGCTGTTGATTTGAACACTAGTATTCTCAGAAATTTAGGAAGGAGAAAGAAATACCTTGCATCTGTCACAATATACTAGGATATGTTACAATAATGACCACAAAAATTGAAGTGGTTTAATACAACAAAAATTTAATTCTCTCTCACATTACAGGACCACAGGTCAGCAGGCCCCACACTCAGCCTGATTGAGGCTCCACCTGTTATTCCTGCACCCTCTGCTGCCCACAGTTTCCTTTGTCACTGCTGCCCTGAAGCAGAGCTCCTGCAGAATAGCCCTTCGGAAATCTAACTGCCTCAGGCAAAAATCGACATGTGTCACTTCTCCTCATATTTCATTGACATGGGCACAGCACACTTAAATGAAAGGGTGCTAGGAAATGTGCGTTTGGGGGATTAAAATATTTGCCAAGCATCAGTGACCCTGCCACACAGATATCAGCCATCACTGACACCCTGGCTGTCACAATATATGAACAAAAACTCAGGTCCCTCTGGGAAAAGTCATACATTATAAAATAATAACTGAAAACTTGAAAACAAATAATTTTCCTTCTATAAAATACCTAAGTCTTGTTTAACTTAAATAACCTGAAAAAATTAAGAAAGTAAAAAAATATATATTCTAAAAAATATAACACTTATTTGTTGTTGTTTTAGTTTCTAATGTGGATGGCCACCACTTGATAAATCATGATTCTTGTGAGTTTTTTTCTTCCTTCTTTTCTCCAGGATGATGTTGTGGATTCAATAGAGGACAGCACTGAATTTGAAATAGAGATATCTTGAAATTAATACAAAATTTACATAAATATGTGTGGAAGATTGTAGAGCGAGCAGAATTAATTAGATGCAAATAATAGGCAAAGGGAAAAGAAAAACACATAAAAAGCAGGGTTTTGGCTTATGTCTGTTAATTTCCTATGGCTGCTATAACAAAGGCCAACAAACATGGTGGCTTAAGACAAAGGAATTTATTCTGAAGACCAAAAGTCCAAAGTCAGTATTACCAGGACAAATTGCTTGCTCTGGAGGGCCTAGGGTATCTTTACTTACCTCTTTCAGCCTGTGGTGGCCGTGGGCTTTCCTTGACTCCTGGCCATATCACTTTAATCTTCAAGTCTAGCACCTTCAGATCTCTATAATCCTTGTTGACATCACCTTCTCCTCTGTGTGTGTGTCAAATCTCTCTCTGCCTTACTGTTATAAGGATACTTGTGACAGCATTTAGGGGCACTCAGATAATCCAGATAATCCCCATCTCAAAACCTTAATTTCGTCACATCTGAAACAACATTTTTTCCAAGTAAGGAAATTTACAGGCTCGAAGGATTAGGATCTGATATCTTTGGGGGACATTATGCAGCTTACTGTGCCATATGAAAGCTTTCTTTTATTTCTACCCTAAGACTAAAGAAATATGCCCAAACAGAGGGTATCCAATGAGAGAAGTCTTTAAATAGAAGACTCTAGGGAGGATTCTGGAAGAGCTGGCTTTTTGCTCAGAGTAACTCTATTTTTTTCTTTGCAGTATAATTTAAGATGCATTGAAAGTCTGTCTGACTAACATTATCAGCCCCTTCCCAAACATGTTACTTTTCACTGGAGTCACTCTAGTCCAGGGGTGGGGGCCCTTTTCATGTTGAAAGGCCGCAGTAATTTAGCTATCATCAAATAACACCGCATTCAAGAAACTTCAATTAGATATACTTAAAAATGTACATAATTTTGCAAAAATCTAACTACTATGTACTTAATGATTTTGAAAAATGAAACTAGTTGTTAATTTTAAAGTTAACTAACCCTTTAATGACTTTGTTGTGTCAGCTTTTTGTTGGAAAGCAATTGAATATTTGGTTGCAACACGGAAGAGGTCCGCAGTTTCAGTCGATCCTCTAGATGGGTATCAGCCATTTGTGACCTTAAAGGCATCTTGATTTAGGTTAGGTAGGAGAATGTATATTTGCAGCAATAAGTGGCTGAAAAGCAAAAAAAGCATTTTGGGGCATGTTGCCAAAGGCATGGATATTCTAATGTATTTTTCCATATTTCACTTGAATCTTTCTTAACATAGAACAATGACTTTAAAATGTCATCTACTGAGAGCTCCATCAATTCCATCTGTAGTTCTTTAGGT
>CAUYRT010000993.1:0-62095 GCA_963574885.1 Lepilemur ruficaudatus
TTAATCCAGGATAATACAAGAGGTGCTAACTCACTGTCATTTCTTAAAATTGAGTAATATTCCATTGTGAACAAATACCAGATTTTAACAATCCACTCATGAATTGACGGGCACTTGGGTTGTTTCCATGACCTAGCAATATTTCCTCTTACTTTTAAAAAAGGAATCTTTGAGTAGGATCTAACTAGTCTTTACATCTAGAAATCTAAAATGAGACCAAACAGGGATTTATTCCAGCATCAAAATAGATTTGTGTAGAAGGGGCAGGGTTTGGTGGTAGGGTAGGGAACACTTTCTGGGGCTTGTTAAAAAATGGTAGTAATGCTTTTCATATTAGCTACACAAAACTGGTATTGCTTATGTGGCGGGATGAGATGGTAGGTTTGAATAACTCCATCCACAAAAATGTCCTAACTAAAAGTGCATGCCTAAGGCCTGGCTAATGGTGCTTTCTTGACCTAGCGGATACACTGACCAGAGAGACCACTCCCTTTTTATATCATGGGACGCTTAACACTGAAGCTGATTAATTTACATCCACGTACAACCTGATAGGACATTTTTTTTTAAAGTTTGTGATTAGCTGTCTGTCAGCTCTCCTCCCATCAAAATAGCAAAGCTTGTCTATCAAAAGGAGAATTCTCGCAGGACTAACTGGATGGATAAGAGGTACCCACTGAAAGCTCAACTTGCACCTCCAAGACGGGTATCCTCTATTTTGCTTGTGTGACAGCTCCCTCTTGAGGAGCTCAAAACAACTGCAAGACACACCTGAAAGGTTCATACTGGGCTCCTATTCTTCAGAAGAAAAGGCTAAACACTCCTTTAGGACAAAGAGAAGAAAAATCCTTCACAAACATTTTTGCCAAAAAAATGATTTTACAAAAGCATTTTTTTTTTGCCTCCATCCAAGATCTTTTATTATTTAATTGGCACCTCAAACAAGAACCATACCACCACGCTGGCCTTGTCACAGCCAGGTCTCACCGCCTTCAACCAACTTGAGGAAACACTACCCTAAAAAAATAAAGATAACCTTGTTCTAAGTTGCATACCTGTGTGTGTGTGTATGCATGTGTAGCCTTCTATGAATAATTAGTTGCTTTATATTTTGAAAATGACATGGTAGGGGAAGATACTTCTTGATGAAAGGTTGTCAGTAATTGAAAAAAAAAGTATTTGACTCAATGAGAATTTGGAGATTCTACTCTTTGTTGATGAGCATATCATAAAGCTGACTCTTATTGAGGTTTTGAAAGAATTAGGAGATTTCCTCCTAGTCTGTGGTCTCAAGTAACCATTCTCCTCCAGGATACACAGGCTCCTTTTCCAAGTATGTTTCAAGAATGAGCTATCTAATCTGCCCTCGTAAGTCAAATAAGCAAACCTCCGGGGCACATTCCACAAGCAGCAGTGGCTACTCAAACGTTGGGATCTGCCTGTCATGTGCCTGACCACAGAGAGGGCTGCAGCCAACTAACAGTGCCTGAAGGCTCAGATGACTCAAATGGATCTTCCATTAAAATGGTCTCAAAAAAAAAAAAAAAAGTCTCAATGTTCTCATTTATCTAGTGTGGCTTTCCCCTTTTTTCCTTCAAAATTTTGGAGACATTTCTCATAGCACATTGAAGAACAGACGCCAATGATCAGTGTTATAAAAAGAGAATAGGGTTTTCTATCAGATTAGGGAAGATCAGTTTCTGTAACAGTTTAATGGTGACTGCTGAAGTGGAACCAAGGAAGCGGTTCGCAGCACTATCCATCTAAATCCCAGTGTGACGACATCCAACGCTGGATGCAGAGGAAAACAGAGATAAAATGTTATAGGAAGTGATGTTATAACATCACTTATAGTTATTATAAGTGTTATACGATTATAACAGTTATATATACACATAACATGCAGTTATATTATGAACTATATTGTTATTATTATTAACCATAATTATAATAAGTTAACCAGACCAGGGAAAGAATTTAGGCCAAGAGGCATTATTAATTGTTTTTTTTTTCAAAGCATATTACTCAAATCTGGCAAAGGATAATCAATGACACTACATTTTTCCTTAGTATATTTCTAACATGCTCTAGGGAGTCAGCTGGAATCAAAGAAATCCTTAAACTTGGGCAGAATCAAATAACAAACTCTGGTTTCATCTCTAAAATAACATACAGTTTGTTGAACCAAATGCTATACAGTTGACAAAATTCCAGATCAATGGAATAATCCTATCTGAAAATCAAACCCTCTAGTGTTATATAATTTCATTTATTTGGGCTTAATTAGCCTGACCAGTGCTACCCATGATAACCAGCACAGTGGAATCACAGGATAATTCCTAACCCCCAATTAACCCCATTTAACACGTTCATGCTTGTTTTTCCCTAATGTGTCTCTCCAGCTCTCTTCTTCCCCCTCTCGGCTACTTAGCATCTACATGTATTTGAAGAATAATTAATCTACTGTATGTATGTCATTTGTGATTATGTAATATAAGAATCTAATTTTGATGATTTGGTTAATTTTTTGCATTTTCATTTTTCAAAGTGTTTCCAGATTTTCAAAAGTTTCCCCCACCTCCCATTGGACTAAACATGGAAAAAACTGTAGCTTATAAACATTTTTAAATATCATCCGTTGCTGGAATTTTTAAAAAATGGAGCTAAGTGAAACTGGGTTAATGGAGTGATATTGTGAACATACGTGTTTGCACTAAAGAATATTCAGTTTCTCAGAAGAACAGACAGAGAGTTCCTTCTTTAAAGAAGGTGCCCAACCTCCTTCTCAGGCTCTTCCATGTCTTCATTCTACTAGAGCAGGCCATCTAGTAAAAGCTCAGCAAATGTTTATTGAGTAAATTAATGAGCACTAATTTAAAGATAATTGAACAATTAGTAGGTAATGAATGATTTGTAAATTAGCAATTTATAATAAATTACAATTATTTAATCAGTAAATAATTAAACTTCAACAGAGATAATGATAAAATATTCAGTAAATACACAAATGGCCAGAATAAAAAAAGGAAATCCCCCCAAATTAAAGGCCCAAACCACAGAATATTTGAATGGTAAGAAATATTATTTCCAAACACCGTAAGATATGAGTATTGAAACAAAATTAGATAAATTAGTGAGCAGTGCAATTCGCCATGCTGTCTCGCATAAAAACCTATTGTCAACAACGATTTCTTTAATATTCAACTGCTAAATGTTCAATTTAGAATCTCACCATTAAAACACACTTGAGAGGTTTTCTATTTAAACTCCATCATTTCGACAGGAGGCATTTGAGGCACATTTCAGATGTATGGCCTGCGCACATATTCTTGGCTGGTGCAGAGCTGCCTTTCCTTCCGGTTGGTTCATTCTTCTTTTCTTCTATTCCTTCCGCCTGCCACTAACTCAATTCCTATTTCCTCAGTGCCTACTAAGTGTCATTTCTATGCAGTCAGCCGGTTTTTGTGAAATCTGAGGTAATGGGTTCCATATAAACGAGGGCATATATGTAACACTTACCTTTTCAAACCATGATGTTTCAAAGATAAGTACTGTACTATCAATTACTTTCTAATCCTGGCCTGGTTTCACTCTTAGTGGTTTACGCTACAATCATTTCTACTGACACCACTTACAAGAAGCAGACTAGTAGACCCGTTAGATTAACTTTTTTCCCCCAGTCTTTCTTTTTAGATGTACTAAAAAAATCCAACTCAAATGTGTGCAGCCAGAGGTGATAAAGAGGGAGGGATACAGATTGCAAAAGTTTCCAAAAAGAAAAGCCAGCCAGTTTCTTAAATAAAAAGCAGAAGAAATGACAAGGATAATTTTTCCAACCAAGAAATGCTTTTGCCACAATAGCATCCAATACATGATCAAAGAGAAACATCAGTACTACATATATTTTTCCATTGTTTCCAGGCCATCTGTCCCAGACATTTTGCTAATTATCTCAAAAAAGGGTTTTGGTATAATTTTCCTGTCCTTTTCTATTTCTAATTAAAGGTTACAATTTCTCTTGGTGATTAATATCTTCACTATTAAATATTCCTGAATGACTACAGCTGGGATATATACATCATTCTAGAGTTCTGAATCTCCTAAGACTGTCTTCTTGGCATCAAAAATCTTCCCTTATAGTTTGCATGTTAACAGCATAGAAAGCGCTATACTAGCCAAATATGACTGTTCTGAGTATTTAATTAACAAATGCAAAATGATGGAAGAAGTGAGGAATTTTCCTTGGATTGGAGGAGGAAAAAAAAAGCCTTAGGTATCAAAGGAGCTGAGTACTGCCATCTCCTGGCTGTGTGGTCTGGGTAAATTTTTTTTTTTTTTAATTTAAACATTTCTTAGCTCTGAGTTTTAGAGTCCTCATCTGAAAACAGTTTCACACTTATATTTTATCACAGGGTTCTGAAGTTAGATAATATGTATGAAATACTACTTTATAAATTTCAAGTGTGATACAAATATCAATGAGAAATTTCATATGAGTTAACAAAACCTATAAGATTCTAGGCATATACTCAAAATAGTTAACTGAACATGTTCAGGAAATTGTTTAGAGAAACGAAGTGGCTTCCCTTTTATATTCTACAGCAGCACTTTGTGTCAGTGCCCAGATATCACTTCGTTCTTTACTCTGTAGCTGTCTTCACTTGTTGGGAGAGAGGCTAGTCTTTGACTTGGACTTAGTGGGAACATATTTTGCAAAGGCAATATATCTTGGCCCCCTTCTATGTGCTAAGCTGATTATCAGTGTGGATATGTTACTGAGAAGATTTGGAGTTAAGATCCTTCTGGAATGACTACAGCAGTCCCATTGTTTTCCCTCCCCCCAACCCCCAGATACACGCCTCATCACCCTCTGAAAGATTTATAAAGGAGGACACTGTGGCAACATGTGACCTTTTGAAACTGCTCCCCTGGAAGGAATTCTAATGTCCTCCTGTCTATGTTACCTGCTGCCTACCAACCACTGGGGAAAGATGCTGAAAATTTAATGAATTGAAGAAAAGCTGTGCAAGCTTCTCTTTTGGAGGAGCCTTGGGGAAGAGGGAAGCAGACAGAAAAAAAGCTTTCAAAGAAATTACACTGCCTCCAAGGGTGGCATCTACAGACGACAGTGACACGGACTTGGGGATGCATGATTTCTTCTGGTGCTCATTTACCCACAGGGCTGGTTTCACTACTGTGACTGGCTACAACTGTGGCAAAGGTGAAGGAATCCAATCAATATTAGAGCTACAAATGCTAGAGAAAGAAAATTGTGACTCTCACAATTAAGGGCAATTGACGTGGTGGTTGAGAGTTTGGGATATTGTATTTTGCACATGCCTCTGTGTATGTGTTTCTGTGTATATGTCTATTTGTGTGTGTATACGAGGTAGAAGAATTCAGAATCCAACCTAAGAATCTAGGACATGGGCATAGCCATGGAGGGGGAGTGGGGTGTTGAATGTAGAAGCCAATGGGACCAGATACAGAATTTACCTGGAAAGTAGACATATATACAACATCCAGAGAATAACTACAGTCAAAGAATACATTCTGTAGTCAGAAAACATTTTGTTTCAACAAGTGACATAGAAATGCATTCACAATATATTTCTAAGTGGAAAAGAGAAGGCTATGCCACCTATTAAAGTATGATACCATTCTTAGAAATAAATGTGTGCAGAGCAAACGATCTGAAAGGATGAATATCAAAGTGCTTGTATAAGAGAATATTTCTGGATGTTGGAATTAGAGGGGAATTTTACTTGTTTATCTTTTTTGTGTATGTATGGTTTCTAATTTTCTACATTTAGTATACAAAAAGAAAAAATGTAGCATGTTTTAACAAACTATGAATTTTAAATTTTCTTCACAAATATTACTGAGAAAACAGACTTGGGCATAGGAAGGAAGAGGTTAGAACATAGTTTGGCAAACTATAGCCTGCCAGTCGGCCACCTGTTTTTTTATAAATAAAGTTTTATGGGAACACAGACACCTCATCTGTTTACACAGTACAAACACAGAGTTCAGTAGTTGTGACCAAGACCATATGACCTGCAAAGCCAAATAGCTCCCCTATATGGCCCTTTACAAAAAATGTTTGCCAAAACCTGGTTCAGAAGAATCTTACCCCTAATATTAGGCTATCCATGGCATCTTACTAGCTGTGTGAGCTTGGGGAAGACAAGCTCCACATCTCAATTTTCTTATATGTGAAGAGAAGGATAATACATATTAGAGTTCTTACAAAGATTAAACGAGTTAACACATAAAAAGTTCTAAACAATTTGCTTGGCACACAGTAAATGCTCAATATATGCTACATTTTTATTATCTACTTCCTTTAAATAAGATGCATTATTTCACTATTAAGTCTAATAAAACTGCCACATTTGTTGGTCAAAATTGTTCAATATTAGCAATTTTATATGGTTTAACTTAATACTTTAGTCACTCACTGTTCTCATTTCTCCTGTTTAAGTTCTAATCACTGAGATAGTATCAATCAATGTCATCGAGGTAGTTTGGAGTTGGCTATATTGCCATGAAGGGCTGCAAACCAAAATCTAGCATTCATTGTTGTACCCACGTTCAGACATTAAGATGTCTGAAACAAAATACTATAATTGTAATGCACTTTGTTAGTTGTAAAACACAGGTAAATTGGCACTTAATATACCTATGGTGTGTATTCTGTGCCCCTGCCCTGCTGCCCTAAACAGAAACTTTTCAGATAAAGAATATTCATTTCCATCCTACAAAGCAGCACCTGACTCAAATTTCAGCAGACTCAGTGAGCTTCCACGACACTGTGACAATCACTCCTGGCACTGAGTTCCAGACACAATCACCAGAACATCCTAGCGAGACTACCTGAAGGGAACATGGGACCCAGGATGCTGCAAAATCTGGAGTCTGTCGTTCCAGCACACTTCAGGATGGCATCTTGGGGATTTAGTACAGATTCAAAATAGAAGTTCTTAAAAGAAGCAAAACAGGGCTTCTCCAAGAATGAAACAGGAAAACAGACTTCAACATCAATGGAATGTAATTATGAGAAGCTATAGATCAGAAAGTATAGGACGAGTTTCATGAAAAGGAGGCAAATCAGAAAACCGAAGGACTAATCAAAGTATTCTTATCAACAGAAATGAAGAAAGGCTTTAAAGTTCAGTACTAAGACTATCAAAGGAAGGACAAACTCAATTCAATCCAATCATCACTTATTAAATGCCCATTTTATGCCAGCACTGGGTCAACACAGCTAGAGATAATAAGATAAATCAGACTTTATTTCTATCCTAGAGCAATTTCTAGGCTGGTGAGAGGGAGATAAACATGTAACCAAATAATTTTAAAATCATGTAATGTCTTATAATATTAACAATAATAGCTGTCATTTATTTATTGCATAAAATGTAAAGAAAATATAGAATGGAAAAATTAATTCGCTTTGGAGAGGTCCAGGGAGGGTAGGGTGGAGGGGAATAATTAGGGTTAAGTGCTGAAAATGATTAAAAATTCATTAGGTGAATATTGGGGCAAGACCGAGAGTGATCTGCTTGCAGTTTCAGGATAGGATGGAAAGGAGGAATGTGTACGAAGGGTCTCAAAGGCCAAGCTTAAGAATTTGGACTTTATTCATTCGGTGTTAAGTCTCTATTAGCAAGTAGTGATCTGGTTAAGTGTGGCTTAAAAAAACAAAAGGATAGATACTTTCCTAGAGAGCCATAAGGTAGGATCATAGGAAGAAGAGACTGTGCTATTCAGTCTGTGAAAACTTAGACCAGAAAAATGGCAGTAAGAATAGAGAGGCGGGGGGGATGTATACAGGATGCAGCATATTTTCAAACTGAAATGCAAAAGTGGACGCAGATCGTCTGAAGATCGAGAAGAAAGAGAAAAACAGATAAGCACAATTCTGGTATGGGTGGAGGGAGGGACAGACGGAGGCAGAAGAACACAGGTTAGGTCCCTGGCCTTGGGAGAGATGACATCTTTCTTTAAACACAGAGGAAGCAAGTAAGGAAGGGTACGAATGCAGACAATCCTGCAGGGAAGGATGTTAGGGAAATTCATTGCTAGTGGTCTCTAACTCTTAGAATAATGAATGGGGCGTGAGATGGAGGTTTTGTGGAAAGGTGGTTACATATGAAAGACTGAGAGAGGGACCAAACTGGAGAGAGGTAAAATAATTGGCCGGGCACATTGGCTCATGGCTGTAATCCTAGCACTTTAAGAGGCTGAGGTAGGAGGATTGCATGAGACCAGGAGTTGGAGACCAGTCTGAGTAGAACAAGACCCTATCTCTACAAAATATAGAAAAAATTAGTCAGGCATGGTGGTAAGTGCCTGCAGTCCCAGTTACTCAGGAGACTGAAGCAGGAGGATTGCTTGAGCCCAGGAGTTTGAGGTTACAGTGAGCTACGATGATGCTACTGTGCTCTAGTTGGGGTGACAGAGCAAAACCCTGGCTTCAAAAAAAAAAAAAAAAAATTATCCAATAGCTTTGGGATCCACTTGGACCAACAACTTATATATTGGTGCCATCTCTCATCAACACATTTATTTGATTTTTACCAATCAATAATGCATTGAGCTTGTCACTTCACTTATCATTAGTCATGTCATATCATTAATGGGTATTGAACAATACCCAAGAAAGGAAAATCTAATTTCCTCATCCTGGCCATCAAAGCCTTCTGTAATGTACCTTACAATCTAGTTTTCTGCTCTGTCTTTACCTCCTTCACTGTCCCTTCTCTAGGATTCAGAAACCCAAATGCCTCAGTGCTCAGGCAGGTAACACACAAGGGTGTGAAAAAGCAGGGTTGGGGCCACTGGGAAGTGGTGAGTCCATGGCTCGAATGCTGTTACATTTTCTATTTAAATTCCCTGAGAGCCAAACAAAATACATACACACAACTTCACATTTTAGGGGCTTTACCTGTATCTTGAGAAGCTTTATCTTCTAAAATCTTATGCAGGATAAATTCAGCCTCCTCTAAGCAGACTCCCCAATCAACCAGGCTCATAGATACATTATTTCTCAGTAATTACCACCCCCTATGACTAATTTCTGTATCACTTACTTGCACTTATAAGATGATGCTGTCTTTCACAGTGTAGTGGTCAAAACATAAGCTTTGCTTATATGAGGTCCCTAGAGTAGTCAAAAATCCAGAGACAGAAAGTAGAATGGTGGTTGCCAGAGGCAGGGGGAAGGAGGAGTGGGGAGTTAGTGTCTAATGGGAATGGAATTCCAGTTTTGCTAGATGAAGGGTTCTATGGATGGATGGCGATGATGGTTATGCAACAATGAACGTGCTTACTGCCACTTAAAAATGGTTAAGATGGCAAATTTTATGTTATGTGTACTTTGCCACAATGAAAAAATAAATTTAATAATAAAAGAACATAAACTTGGAATTCAGATAGTCCTGGGTTAAAATCCTGACTTTGCCACCTCTGTGCTTATACGATGTAAGGAAAGCGACCTAAGTTCTCTGAGCCCCATTTTCCTCATTTGTAAAAGGTAATAATATTAATACCTACTTTGCAGAGTTATTGGAAAGATAAAATTAAGCAATATATGTAAAATACTTACTGGAATGCCTGGTATGCAAACACTCAAATATTTTTTAAGGTATATGGTTTTCCCCAACATGATAATTTAAGGAAGAACAAGAATCACCTTTTCTGAATTCTGAATACCCTGAGTTACTAGAAAAATATCTTGGGAGTATTCAATGCTAAGTATGTGTTTGGGAGGTGGGTTGATATTTACAACAATCATTATTACTAACAAATGCACTGGGCAAGGCAAAATTTTGGTGGGCTGGAGAAAGCTGACTGGTAGGTTTTCGGGCCTTAATTAGATAACTGAGATATTCCTAAACAATGAAAAGAAAACTATATATATGTACATATGTGTTATTTATAAACATACATATGTTTATATAATCCTTTACCACTTGCAAAGTGCTTTGCTTCTCATTAACTTTTGTATGGCATTCATACAACTG
This sequence comes from Lepilemur ruficaudatus, assembly GCA_963574885.1. NCBI lineage: Eukaryota > Metazoa > Chordata > Mammalia > Primates > Lepilemuridae > Lepilemur > Lepilemur ruficaudatus. Next base: position 10,029 of record CAUYRT010000993.1, read on the forward strand.
CAGATCAATCATGATACTAGCTAATATCAACTCTGTAAGGTACCTATCATCATCATTATATTCAGAGAAAAGAAAACTGAGGCTCAGAGAGGTTACATGGGCTTGGCCAAGGTCATGTACAGTGAACGATCAGCGGAATGTACTTCATCGCAGGTTGCCACAGTCCAATCTTTCTCCAATGTTGCATAGCTATCTAAGATACGAAGCTTGCCAAAAGTATTCTAAACACTTAACAGTAACATTGCCCTAAAGTTTGTATGGGAATTGAAAAGTATCTCTAACGAGACTTTCAACAGGAAACACAGGAGTTCAAATGTAATGTCCTAAAATGATGCTAGCCAAGACCTTGCGAAGATAGTCACTTCATCAAAAGAGTGCCCCAGGATCTTAAATATAATCAATCCCACATGTGTGGGCTTCCGTTTCTTCTATCAATAATATATGGCATCAGGCTTCTCACCATAAATGATGCCATCTGAAGGAAGAGAGTCAGTGGTCCACTTAACTGATTGCCTCTAAAAGGCCTAATTTCTAATCTCTCAGCGAAGTGCATTCACAGAGGTTCTGCCCATGCAACTCGGGGCTTTATAAGGATGGGAACTCTGACTCGACAGGAAGGGAGCATATGGTACATTAATTTTCAAATAGGAAATGGGAGCAAAACCAGAGAGGGGGTCTCCAATTTTGCAATCTGCCTCTAGTATTTTCCGGAAACATACAAAAACAAAAGAAACTGACAGAATAATTTAAAAAGTCATCAGTAAAAAAGAAATGAAATGCAAACAGGAGATAGAAAGCAAATAGGGACTTAAAACAGATCATGCTTAATCGACTCACTTTCTCTGACAGGATAAAAGGCTCAGCATTCAAAACATAAGCAGAGGCTGTAGTCATATTTGACTTAGTATCATGTGACATTCCCATAGGGGACTAGAGAGTAAAATAAAGACAGTAAAAAAAAGAAAAGAAAAGAAAAAAAGAAAAAACTGGACCTGGTTGAAGGTGAGGATGTAGATCAAGTCCATTGTCATAAAGCCTTCATTCTGCTCCTCGAATTTGGGTGGAAAAACACAGTCAGGTAAAGAATGTCTTGCCCATTTCAGAACCCTACTCTGGTTACTTCAAAGTGAGGCAACCTACTGGACTTTTCATAAGAATGGGTCTCCTGTTCTCCCATAGCAATGTGACCTAGCTTTGAACTTTTTCTGGTAATACAAAAGTTGTGTGCCCTTGTACAAATCACTTTAGCCTCTGGGCCTCTGTTTATTCATGTGAAAAATAGGAGGCAGGAGGAGGTCCCTTCCAGTCTGACGTTGTGGAACCAATGAGGCCCTGCTTTTCTATCTCACTGCAACGGAATAATACAATGTATCTCTTTTAGCAGTGTTTGGTGTATGTAGTGGTGCTCATCAAATGCTTATCAATTCACTAATTATAAACCAATAATGATGAGAGGTGATATTTATTGACATCCTATAATATGCCAGGCACTGTTCTAAGTATTTTCCAGGTTTCAGTTCCCTAATCCTCCCAAAAAGCCAGTGTGACAGGTCTTGTGGATGGTAAGTGCTCAGCTTCTCTGATGACCTTGAGTCTCCCCCTGAACTCTGAGCATCGTGTTCCTCACCTGAAATAGCTTGCATGATTATTGAAAGCTACTAATTCTTTAACATTGAACAGTTTCAGCCATTTCTAGTTACTTGACAGGCATCCATTGATAATGTACACACAGTTCTCAGCCGAGCATCTGGAATATTAAAAACAAAATCCCAAGAAATAGTAGGCATTATTAAAGATGTCAGAGGTTTTCTGAAGCAGGACTACTCCATAGTAAGAATATTCCTTCTGTTCTAGTTCTCTGATCTATGAAACAAATAGTTCATCTGGTGCCAATTTCCACTCTTATCCTGTCAAGTATCATCACTAGGATTAAATAAATTCTACATTTATAATTTTGATAAATGTGTCCTTGGAGCAGTGGCTGCCTTATGCTAGCCTACAAGTTGGTGCTGTTCTGTGATGAAAATGGGAGAAATAAAAATAATGTATGCTTTTCTTAAAGCAAAATTTATTCCATTTTTTAAATCATGAGTTTTTTGTGCTAAAATTTACTTGGTTCGTAAAATGGTGGTGAGAGTAGTTTCTAGTTAAAAAATATTAATGGGTTGCTCTGGCTAGGACTTACAGCACTATGTTGAACAGAAGCGGTGATAGAGGGTAACCTTGTCTGGTTTCAGTTCTAAGCAGGAATGTTTTCAATTTTCCCCCTTAGAACAAACGGATCTAACAGAAATTTAAAGAATATTCTACCCAAAAACACCAAATATACATTCTTCTGATCAGCTCATGGGACATTCCCTAAGATTGATCACATCCTAGGCCATAAAACATGTCTCAACAAATTTTTAAAAAATAGAAATTATACCTTGCATCTTCTCAGACAACAGTAGAATAAAATTAGAAGTCAACTCCAACACAAACACTCAACTCTGCACAAAGTCATGGAAACTAAACAACCTGCTCAATGATAGTAAGGTCAAGGAGAATATTGGGATGGAAATCAAAAGATTCTTTGAACTGAATGATAAAGTGGACACAAGTTATCAAAATCTGTTGGATACAGTTAAAGCAGTCCTCAGAGAAATGTTCATAGCCATAAATGGTTACATTCAAAAGACAGAAAGATCACAAAACTTTTTCAATGCAGCAAAAGCACTACTAAGAGGAAAGTTATGGGATATATGGTTTACATTTAAAAAAAGAAAGATCTCAAATAAACAATCTCACTTTACACCTGAAGGAAATAGAAAAAGAAGAACAAACTAAACCTAAAATCAGCAGATGAAAGGAAATAATAAAGATTAGAGCATAAATAAAGGATAGAAAAAAACAACGGAATTAAGAATTGATTTTATGAAAAGATAAGTAAAATTGAAAACATTTAGCTAGACTGACCAAGAAAGAAAAGAAAATACTCACATAAATAAAATCAGAAATTAAAGAAAGACATTACAACTGATACCACAGAAATACAAAGGATCATGAAAGACTATTATGAGGCATTGTACACCAACAAACTGGATAATGTAGAAGAAATGAATAAATTCTCAGAAACATAGAATCTACCAAAACTGAATTATGCAAAAATAGAAAGTATGAACAGATCTATAACTACTATGGATATTGAATCAGTAACCAAAAATCTCCCCCCAAAAATAAGCTCAGGACCAGATAACTCACTGGTGAATTCTACCAAACACTTAAAGAAGAATTAATACTAATCCTTCTTGATCTCTTAAAAAATTGAAGAAAAGGGAACATTTCAAACTTATTTTATGAGGCTAGCATTACCCTGATACCAAAGCTATACAAAGATACCACTACAAAAGAAAACGAAATGTCAATATCCCTAATGAAAAGAGATGCAAAAATCATCAACCAAATATTAGCAAACTAAATTCAACAGCACATTAAAAAGATCATTCATTGTAACAACCAAGTTGGATTTTCCCCTGGGATGTAAGGCTGATTCAATATATACAAGTCAATAAATGTGATATACCACATTAAAAGAATGAAAGATTTTTTTAAAACCCACATGATTATCTCAACAGACACAGAAAAAAGATATGACAGAATTCAACACATTTTCATGATAAAAAACAACTCTCAACAGAGAGGAACTCTCAACAACTAGGAATAGAAGGAAAGCATCTCAATATAATGAAGGCTGTATATGAAAAGCCCACAGCTAACATCCTACTCAATGATGAAAACTTAAAAGCTTTTCCTGTAAGATAAGGAAAGAGGCAATGATGCCCACCCTCGCCACCTTTATTTAACATAGTACAGGAAGTCCTAGCCAGAACAATTAGGCAAAAAAAGAAATAAAAGTCATCCAAATTGGAAAGGAAGAAGTAAAATTATCTCTATTTGCAGATGACATAATCATATATATAGAAAACCCTAACAACCCAACAAAAAAAGTAGAGCTAAAGAAAATTAATTAAAATTGCAGGAAACAAAAATCAGTGGCATTTCCATACCCAAATAACAAATTATCCAAGAAAAAAATTAAGAAAGCAATCCCATTTATACTACAACAAAAAAGAATAAAATATTTACAAATAAATTTAACCAAAAAGGTGAAACATTTGCACACTGAAAATTATAAAACATTGATGAAGGAAATTAAAGACATTTATCAATGGAAAGACATTTTGTTTTCATGGATTGGAAGATTGAATATTGTTAAAATGTCCATACTTCCTATGATGATCTACAGATTCAGTATAACCCCTATCAAAATCTCAGTGGCATTTTTTTTACATAAATAGAAAAAAAAATCTTAGAATTCATATGGAACCACAAAAGACCATGAACAGCCAAAACAATCTTAAGAATGAAAAACAAAGCTGGAGGCATAACAGTTCCTGATTTCAAAACATATTGCAAACCTACAGCAATAAGATTATGGTACAGGAATAAAAACAAACCTAAAAACTAATGGAACATAATAGAAAGTTCAGAAATAAACCCATGCATACAGGTTTAACTGATCTTCAACAAGGGTGTCAAGAAAGATAGTCTTCAACAAATGGGAGTAGGACAACTGGATACCCACATGCAAAAAAAAAAAAAAAATGAAAATGAACCCTTATCTTATGCTATACACAAAAATCAACTCAAAATGGATTGAAGAGTTAAACTTAATACCCAAAACTATAAAATTTATAGAAAAAAAACATAAGGGGAAAGCTTCATGACATTGGTCTTGGCAATGATTTCACAGGTACGACATGAAAAGCACAAGCACAAAAACAAAAGTAGATAAGTGGGGTTATATTAAACTATTAATAAAAATTTCTGCACATCAAATGAAACAATCAATAAAATGAAAAAGCAACCTATAGAATGGGAGAAAATATTTGCAAACCATATATCTGATAAGGGGTTAATTTTCAAAATATATAAGGAACTCAAACAATATAACAGCAAAAAATCCCAAAGAAACTGGTTTTAAAGGGCTAAAGGCTTGAATACACATTTCTATAAAGAAGACATACAAAGGACCAACAAGTATATGAAAAGATGCTCAATGCTACTAACCATCAGATAAATCAAAACCACAATGAGATATTACCTCACACCTATCAGGATGGCCACTATCCAAAAAAAAAAAAAAAATGGAGGGGGTGACATTTGTTCAATTATCAGTGAGGATGTGGAGAAATGGGAACCCTGTTAGTGAGAATGTTAAATAGTACAGTTGCTTTGAAAAACAGTATAGAATGTGATGGTTAATATTATATGTCAACCTTACTGGGCCAAAGGATGTCCAGATAGCTGGTAAAACATTATTTCTGAGTATGTATTTTCGAGAGTCTATTCAGAGAAGATTAGCATTTGAATTAGCAGATTGAGTAAAGAAGATTGCCCTCACTAATATGAGTGGGCGTCATTCCATCCATTGAAGGCCTAAATAGAACAAAAAAGGTGGAGGAAGGATGAATTTGCTCTCCCTGCTTGAGCTGGGCCACCCACCTTCTGCCCTCAGATCAGCATTCCTTTGGCCTCCAATTCTCAGATTACATTACACCAGTTACCACCAGTTTTACTGTTACCCCTCTTGCAGATGGCAGATCCTGAAACTTCTTGGCCTCATAACTGGATGAGCCAATTCCCATATACACCCACACACATACACATATTCTACCAATTCTGTTTCTCTGGAGAACCCTGACCAATACACAGAAGTACTTCAAAAAAAATTAAAAATAGAACCACCATATGATCCAGCAATCCCACTTCTGCTTCAAAAGAAGCAAAATCAGGATCTAAAAGTGACATTATCCTCCTGTGTCCATTTCAGCACCATTCACAATAGCCAAGAAGTGGAAACAACTTAAATACCCATGGACATTAGAATAGATAAAGAAAACGAAGTTTATATACACAATGCATTATTATTCAGTCTTTAAAAAGAATAAAAATTCTGCAAAATGTGACAACATGCATAAATCTTGAAGACATTACGCTAAGTGTAATAAGCCAGTCACAGAAGGACAAATGCTGCATGATTCTACTTACATGAGTTATGGAAAGTAATTAAATTCATAGAATCAGAAAGTGGAATGTTACTTTCCAGGGGACTGTGGGAAGGGAGAAATGGAGAGTTGCTAATCAGCAGGCATAAAGTTTCTGTTATACAAATTGTTCTAAAGATCTGCTGTACAACATTGTGCCTATAGCTAAAAATACTGTACTGTGAACTTAAAAATTTGTCAAGAGGATAGATCTTTTGACCTAAGATAGATCTAGGTTAAGTGTTCGTAGCATAATAAAATATTTTTAAGCCAAAATTAAATGCTTATCACATTGAGGGTTTATTTCTCACTCGTTCCACATGCACATCATGGCTGGCTAGAGGCTTTAATTCAGGCCTCCATACTCACAGGCTGATGAAGGGCCATCATTTCAAGTTTGCCTGTCTGTGGCAGAGGAAAAGATAGAAATGGCAAATAAACACAGTCTCTTAAAACTTCTACTTATTAGTGGGGAGGGGTGGCACAGAAGTGCAACCTTACCATGTTCCCAGAAGATAAGACAGAAATATTTTGTATGACCCTCATAGTTGCAATAGACTGAATGTTTATGTCCTCCCCAAATTTATATGTTGAAATCATACCCCTCAATGTGATGATATTAGGAGGTAAGTCCTTTGGGAGGTGATTGGGCATGAGGGCAGAGCCCTCATGCATAGAATTAGTGCCCTTATAACACAGACCCCAGAGCTCCCTCACCCATTCCACCAGGTGAGGACAAAGAGAGAAGACCGCTGTCTATGAACCAGGACGCAGGCCCTCACCAGACACTGATTTTACTGGTGCCTTGGTCTTGGACTTCCCAGCCTCTAGAACTGTAAGTGATAAATTTATTCTCTATAAGCTACCCAATCTATGGTATTTTGTAATAGCAATCTGAATGGTCTAAGACAATTGTATTCTTTACTTTAAAAGTATATAGTTCAACCAGTATTGTTAATACTCTTAAACGAGATTCAAAAGTATAAGATTTAAATAAATGTAAACATCTAAGGTCAAGGTAGTTATGTCACTCGCCACTCATAGAATGAGATGTCAAAATTCAAGCCTATAGTGTTGTAGCAGCCCCGCCAGTCTGCAAATCTTTGAAGCCTCTTTGCAAATCCAGGAGCCTCTCCTCCAGGAAGAGAAAGCTCTTGGTTGCCTAAACTTTCTAAGTTGGGCCACAGGAGATCAAAAACACCATGAACAGGGCTGACCTACCACTTATACTGCTAAGTATGAATAGAAACCCACAGAAAACACTTAATATAGCACCAAAATTCCCCTTGTTGCCATAACTTTATTTTTCCATTCAGTAGAGCTCAATTTTTCCCTTCACTAATTCATTTATTCCACAGATACTATTGAGGGTCTATGTGCAATGCATGGTGCTAATAGGTGGAAGAAAAGATAGTTAAACAGCAAAGAAATATTTAACAATTGAATTTCAATTGTGATAAGAAACTCTGAAAAGCTGTAAAAGTTAAGAGTGCAGAATCTAGTTTTGGATGGTTTTACAATCTCAGTTTACTCTTTTCTAGCCGTATGACCTTGAATAAATTTACTGAAACATCTTAGTCTAGGTTTCCTATAAATCAAAATTAATAGTATCTGCTAATGGAATAAGAATGCCTACATTATAAATTTGTTGTGAGGATCAAGTGAGATAAAATATTTTGCACATTTGCCTGCCAGAATTAATGCTTAAAAGATATAAACTATTGTCATTGTTGCTGTTGCTGCTTATTACAAAGGAAAAGTATTGACAGCTATATCATAAAACTAATAAAGCATTTTTACTAACAATTTCACTAAAATCAGAAAACTAAGAAAAACCTGAAAGCTCAAACAAGAAATATAAAATAAGTTGACATTAGGAAAATTAAAAGTTAGCACACTTATTTTAGCTAGAAGATTACAGGAAAATGCTGGAGTCAATCCTGATAAATATCTTTTCCCTATATTTCACCTCATTTCTGGTCAGCCAAGAATTTATGGAAATAAGGAGGAAATAGCATCATCTCAAATTTTCTTTGATTTTCCAATGAAGCAAATAAGCCTGGCGCTATTAGTCTCAATTGCATTGAGGGAAATGACACACAGGAATCCTAAAGTTTTTCCAGGATCAAGTTTTATAGAATTTCTAACTTCCATTTAAATTACTGCTGCCATTAACATGTTACTCATTTATTTATACAGCCCATTTCCAAATTTCCTATGAATATACAGGTTAGCAGCAGAAAGATTACTAGTATTTTTATGGATGTTACCAGTCACAAAACACTCTTTGTATAGTGTAACATGTTTTCTTTTTAAAGCACAAGAGGTAAGCAGGACAGGTCATGTAAGCTACCATTTTTCCAGAGAGAGAACTGATTTCTTATAATGTAAGTGACTTGCCCAAGATCAACTGTGGGTAACAGATTATGATTCAATCCAAGCTCTCTAATTGAAACATCCAATGTTCATGTTATACCTTGGAACACATATGAATTATTCAGGAAACCATGGACCTCTGGGGAAGGGTACAAAATATAGGTACAATTATAAGGACATGGAGGATATTATTAACAATGGCTTTAACTTTGCAAACTCTCGCTTAAATATTTGTTGAATTTAGGAGTTTTTTAATAGCTCTGCGAAATTGCAGTATATTGATATAGTTTACCTTTGTATCTTTTTTCTCCACCCAAATGACAGTGGTTGAATTAATGTGCCTAAATAAATGTACAGTCCACTTGTGAGTGCATTTTGCATGGTACATACCAAAAAAATGATCCAAATCTGATGCAAAGCTGGGGATATGCTGTCCCAGCCCACATCACCACTTGTGCACCAGCTGGCACTGGCTGACAAGATGCTACCAGATGGGTCTTCATGAGCCTCCTAAATCAGCAGTGAAATTGAGAGTGGAGTCATCAAATATGCCATTACTGCTGAAAATGAGAAAATGACATTACATACCTATTTGATACTCTGAAACAGCCTTGAATCATGAATTGAGTGTCTCTTAAGAAAACTGAAAGGAGAGGTGAAAATAAGTACTTTAGACTGTAAATCTGTCTCCTACACTCCTGATAAATCTTTTTAGCAGAGAACACTTCTAAAGACAGAAATACCCTTTTCTCCTCGATTTATAAAGACTCTCAAGGCTTTTGCATAAAGGAGAGGGAGATGATGATGTACTAGGTAGAGAAACCTCAAAACGAAATGTAGCAGATCCAAGCAACTGGTAAATAAAGGAAAGCATACCTAGTGTGGTAGAATAGACCTTTTGTTAAAAATGCCACCATCTCTGATCCATAATGTCAGAGCATGGCACTCATCACACACCCCCTGTACTGCAACTATTGTTGTACATGTATCATTGTCCTTGCAGTGAAAAGATTTATAATTTAGAACCTGATTAACCAATTTAAATTTGAGATAACTATCTGCATGGCTTTGTGTAATATACTAATTTCTCTAGGCCTTGTTTCCTCATATTAAATAAGGATGATATATTTGTCCCCAGGTATCCATAGGGGATGGTTCCAGGATCTCCCTTGAATTTCAAAATCTGTGGATGCTCAAGTCCCTGATATAAAATGGTGTAGTATGTGCATATAACCTACATACATCCTCCTGTATATTTTAAGTCATCTTCAGATTACTTATGATACTTAATACAATGTAAGCATTCTGTAAATAGTTGTTATATTATATTGTTCAGCAAATAATGATAAGAAAAAAGTCTGTATATTTATATAGTTCAAATGCAATTTTTCCATGAATATTTTCAATCTATGCTTGGTTGAATCCACAGATGCAGAAGGCCAACTGTACCTACGTTGTAAGGTTGCTAAAATAATTAAATGAAAATGTATATACATATAAAAGCCTAACATATAAAAGAAACATAATAAATGAGAACCATAATTTTTATCATACAATTTTGAGACTTGACCAAAGTCTAGCAGTTTTGCATAATAGAATAAAATAGAGTTTTTCTTGAAAGAATAATAAATGAAGACATAAAAATGCAGAAGTTATAGAAAGAAATGCAGGCCATGTGCCACACTAGCTCAGTGGGATGGCAGTACCATACAGAATATATAAAAGATCAAGTGCTGAGGCTGTGCTTTGCTAATAAAAAAAAATAACAATTTTTGTTTAGTTTAAAATAAAGTTTCCAAATTAACAGGTCACAGAAAAAAGTTTATGAATATACATATTTTCTGAAAATTCATTTTTTTCTTTCTCCAAATTTTTTGGGACATAGACAAATACATAGATAGCAAGATCTTATTGCCACTTAATATGAAAGTAAGGTTTATGTTGCTTTTTCCTTCATAGTATTTTTGACAGTTTGCAACTGTACGCTTATTTGTGTGAATCCTTGATTAATGTTGACTTACTCTACTAGACTGAAACTTCATGAGGGCAGGGACTGGGATGCTTTTGACTTACCTTTGTAGCCTCAGCTTCTGACACAATGGCTGGTGCATAGGAGGCATTCGAAATAATTGTTCAAAGAATAGAAATTACACTCTTCATTTCATAAAAGCATGCCAAGAGGATTAACATTATATACCCAGGTTTAGGTTTCATTTTAAACAACCAATTTTTTAAAAAATTGTGAAGAATTGATAATGGATCATTTTAGACACTCAGGCATTCCATTAATTACATGTGTTGCAGGGCTTTCCAAATCAAATGTCAGAAATGGAAACCTTAAATGACGTTCTGATTTCAATTAGTGATATCCTATAGAGGCTATGCACTGACTCCAACGACACACAGAGTAATCTCTCAGGATGTTCTTCATTGCTCTGGTGGCAACGAAGACAGAGGAGACACCAGTATTTATGGAAACTGGGGCTAGAGCTAGTGACAATCTCTGCTCTGGGCCATAATGTTCTATTTAAATACAGAAGAAAATTCCTTTTCAGGGTGGCCTGAACAACAATTTATATACTCTTAATAGGTTCTGGTCTTTAACATCAGGAACAAGAACTACAAGCAAACGAAATACAAGTCTTGAAAGAAAGAATGTGTGATTGGTTCTCAAGTAGAAAAGACCTTATAGAAATATCAGGCCAGGTGTGATGGCTCATGCCCATAATCCTAGCACTCTGGGAGGACCAGGTGCAAGAACTGTATGAGGCCAGGAGCTTGAGACCAGCCTGAGCAAGAGCGAGAGCCCATCTCTACAAAAAATAGAAAAATTAGCCGGGCATTGTAGTGCAAGCCTGTAGTCGCAGCTACTCGGAAGGCTGAGGCAGGAGGATCACTTGCACCCAGGAGTTGAAGTTGCTGTGACCTATGATGATGCCACTACACTCTAGCCCAGGTGACAGAGCAAGACCCTGTCCCCCCACACTCCAAAAAAGAAATATGAAACTGCTGGTAAACACATATATACACATACACATATATAATTTTATCTGTTCTCAAACAACCCTGAAGATCCATAATACATAATAATTTTAAGGGGATTAAGGATACCTATTCTAAGGGGTAAATTAAATCATGTATGTGACAAGCCAAGACAAAATTGGAATCCAAATGCCCGCTGGAATGCAGGAGTGAGTGCTTGATCAATGTGGAGTGAAGGAGTTGTGCAGATCACTCCGGAGCCACCTGAACCACTGGTATTCAAGAAGCGAAGATCTGTTTGGGGGTCAATCCTCTCTGCCTTCACATATAGTGCAACTTTAATCACTTCCCATCGCCTAGTGCTAGCCACCAGCTGTCTCCTTTGGACTTCGTCTTTTCATTCAGCCCTCTCACGTGCTCTTGCCTCTCCCCACCCCACATTCCCACCCCCACCTCCTAGTTTGGTATATTACCCACAAAACAGCCAGAGTGATCTTTTTACAATAAAATTGGATCTGGTTACCCCTTCCCCAAAATTTCCCAGTGAAATCTAAATTCCTTGCCATAGCCAAGACTATCTGGCCAGTGGCTGACCTCTGCAACCATGTACTTTCTTACACTTCACAATAGCTGATGTTATAATTTATATTTATTTGATTATTATCTGTCTTACCTGCCAGAATGCAAGCTCCATGACAACAATGACAATATGTGTTTCGTTATTCTATCCCCAGTACCCAGAAGAGCTAGTGTACATAATAGACACTAAATGACTGTTTACTGAATGAAAGAATACGTGAACATATCTCATCCACAGTCAAAATCAGATGTATTCATGGGAGAAGAAATCAATGGAAAAAAGAACTCTTAGATGTAGCTGTAAGGAAGACAGAACACAGTTTTCAATGGTAGGGCCGAAGGAGTCAAAACAGGAAAAAACTAAATGTAGAAACATATACAGCCAGTAGTACATTAATTTTCTATTGTTGCATACCAAATTACCACAAACATGGTAGCTTAAAACAGCACCAATTTACTAGCTCTTAGTTCTGTAGGTCACTCCAGGAAGGCTTAACAAAATTCTCTGCTTAGGATCTTACAAGGCTAAAGTCATGTTTAACACCCACTGGAGCAGTTCTACAGCAAAAGGGGAAATGAACAAAATCACCTATTGTCAGTAATACTCACACCACTAATACTCCGTAAGAGAATTTGATTACAAAAGTCCATTCTCATCCACAATTGATTTATTTCTTAACATATAGCTTCCAAACAATTTGAGAAATACTCAAACAATTTGAGAAATTCCAAACAAGAAAGAAATACTGTCTTCATACAGAATTACTAAATGACAAAACACACAGTGCTGGCTTTAGGAGCAAACTGATTCGGATGCCGTTTCATATCCATCACTTATTAGCTGTGTGACTAGGAAGTTCATTTAACCTGTCTAGCCTTTACTCTTCTCATCTGTACATTTGGAGTGAGAATATTACCTACCTCAGAGTGTTCTCAGGAGGATGAAATCAATGTTTGTAAAGCACTTCACTTATAGTAAGCACTAAATATTTGCTATTGTTACTATAGCTTACTATTAAAGAACATGTCTTACATTTTTTCTAGTATTTACTGGCATAAATACCATGATGAGTCTCATGTATTAAAATTAGGAAGACTCATAATTATTAAAACAAGGAAGGTGATGTGTGAGATAATTTGTTTAAATTTACATGCTTTTTAAAAAGGGTATTTAATAAGATTTAACCCCAAAAATAAAAAATCAAATTGCTAGGCACTTATATGTGTTTGTAAACATAACTGCCAGAATATACATGATTATATTTAGCTAGTATATATCACCTAAAACAGTTTCTGTGATAAAAAAAAAATAGTGGGTGGAAAATGTGGTAGAAAACATTCATTTTTAAGATTAAGTGTGAAATGTGTTGGAAATCACCTTGGAGATGTTGTAAATAACCAAATTACCCAAAATCTAGCAAAAGTTTGGAATTAAAATTCTTCTAGATTTTTATAAAGTAGGATATCCTAGTGCCTCAAAGCCTTAATACCTAATAGTGTTTTCAGGGATAATTCTACTTACTTAGATGTTGAAATTAAAATGCCACAATGTATCAAATTATTAAAACAGTCATTGGATAAAAGTTTCAGAAGGCAAACATAAATTACTACCATTTGCAGTTGTAACAAAAGTTTTACACCTGATTAACCTGGCAGTCAAAAAATGTAAGAGATTTCTTGCAGGTAAACTGGCCACCACTTCTGCTCCAGAACTTCTCTATTTTTTCTGTAATAACTTTTAGAAGTTGCAGACTATTATAGGTTATAGCCCACAAATTCTCTAGAGAAGCATGTAAATAGAAAATGAGTTTGGCCAACAACAATACTCTTCAGATGATTTTTGATGCCTGGGGGGAAACAGGCATTTAAATCATCTTAAAATATGTCAAAATTTTACTGGATCCAGCAAACATTCTATCTCCATAAATCATTTTAGATTAAAATCCATCAAGCCAAAGGTTAATGTAGAGAAAAAAATGTTACTTAAAAATCCAGAAAGAAAGAGATAGGATACGCCTCAGACTAGAAATAAACGCTCAATTTCTCTCTGCAATAACCCAAACAGAGATTCCAAAATGACATACAATAGAAGCTGACACTAGAACTCAATTCTGAAATGTGGACACCCTAACGATCAGTCTATTTCTAATTCTTCAAATGGCACTCTGGTGGCCGTCTGTGGACACTTGGTATAAAGCCCCCTTTTCACCCATTCATGACTTGATTAGCCATCAAGTCAGAAATCTCCCTCAGTTCTGCACACCAGAGGCAGGAGATTCCAATTAAAAAGTCTGGGGCCAATCCTCTTGAAGTTCCCAACTCATCTCCTGTGCCTGTAACTGAAATTCTGGCACACCCAAGGCTACACTGCACCTCACAGAGATACTGGAAACTCTCAAGTCCTTGTAGGCAGCAACAGCAGCATCACCCAGAGCCCACATCATTTACCAAACAACATTTTATGGGGGCACTAAAATAGGCACAGGCAAGGTTAAGGGGTGACAGATGGGGAGAATAAGGGACATAGATATAATCTCTACTCTACATAAATTTTCTATCTAATGGCACAAGATGGTGACAAGGTAGATGTTTTATCCTTTCACTAAATAGCTAGGCAAAAAGTAAGCACAGGAGTCAAGCCAGGAAACAGACCCAACTCTTTAATGGCTTCCAAAATTTTTGAGATGAGAGGGCTCTGAGGTATAGTTTATTTTTGGAACAAAACAGGAACCAATTTGTAAGTAGGCAATAGCCTACCTGGTATAATTTTAATAGGGGTACTAGATACGTTACCTTTCCTAAAATACCACCGCTAGACGTCATTTCACTATTCTTGACCTATTCTTTGGATGTAAACCATCCTTTCCATCTTAGGATAACCCCTTTAAAGTGCAGATAACTTGAAAGCAGATAGTGTTTTACATAAGTAACAGGGACATTTCACTTGCCTTAATGCCTGAATAACAATAATCCAAGTCTGCGATTCTGTATGACCTCTGGAATTCCAGTGGCTCTGGAAATTGCTAAGGAATGTATATTCTACAAATACATACTGTCCCTTGCTGCATCAGCACCCTTCTACTGTCCCTAAGCAGGTCACCTCTCAGCCTCTTTCCTATTCTGCCAGTATAGAAGCATAGACACAGGCCTTCCCCAAAGCACAGCTAATTAGAAGCTTTAATGTTTAGCACAGTGTTACTAAAACCTGTGTATAATGAAATAGAAAAAAAAACTTAACTTACATGTTATACTGGGAACTAAATATGACTGCCTTGGCCACCCCCAATCAGGCCACCAAGAGTCCTCTGATCACTCTCCATCCCCTTGGCTACCACTGTGGCTGCCACTGAGCCGAGCAACCAGCTTAGCAGCTCACTGTGGGAGTGACCTTCAAGCCACACTTCTCCACAGTCAGGCTTCTCACACCTGCATGGGGATTTTTAAAATAGAAATTTTCTCCAAACAAAGGAACAATCTGTTTGTCCCTCAAACAAAAACAGAAACACTATTGGTAATTTTGATATAGCAGCCCCTTTCCACACACTCCTATCCTTAAGCATAAAAGTCATCAAAAAATAGTAGGCCATTCTCCTGTTAGAGCTGCCTGCGACTTAAGTATGACCCAATTTAATCCTAACAAGAAACCTATGAAGTGGGTATTATGTCCCCATTTTACACAAGAGGAGCTGGTCTGAGAAAGTCCAGCGTTTGCCCACAGCCACCCAGGCACCTCTGGCTCTGATGCCTTGGCAGACAGCTAACAACATGAATGTGACTGTGGTAATAACAGGAAATGAGGTCCAGCCAGAAGGAAAAGCAGAGACCCAGACAAGGACCACAAGAAGACTCCAAAGGCACAGGCAGCCTGCAGCTGAGCTGCGTACTCCATCTTCAGACCTGCTCCTGGGAGAGACGGCATAACCCCTGCAACCAACATCCCCGACTGCCTGGCTCAAGTTAGCTCTAACCTGCCAAGTTCAAGCTGCCTCTTGAGTCATGAATATTTAACACTCAGGACTTATTCATCTCTCCTAATACACTCATTTTCTGAAATCCTTTTTTTATTTTGTGGGTTCAGGTTGAAGT
This sequence comes from Lepilemur ruficaudatus, assembly GCA_963574885.1. NCBI lineage: Eukaryota > Metazoa > Chordata > Mammalia > Primates > Lepilemuridae > Lepilemur > Lepilemur ruficaudatus. The sequence goes on from CAUYRT010000993.1 coordinate 26,138, forward strand.
TCAAGTCTGGAGTCAGAGCCCTAAAGTCGTTTACCTTGATATGTGAAGACGGCCAATACTATTATCATTTTAGAGCCTAGTTCATGTCTTCTGTCATTGCTTTATTGGCATACACTGATTAGTCTCCAAAGGCCTCCAGAGATGTAATTTAATCACATTCATTTCATGCATTTGTAGTGCAGCAGCAACTGGACCCATCCACAACTATGACTGTGAAGAACCTCTACACGGAGTTAGCTAAAATTAACATCTCAGACAAATAAGCTTGACTTAAAATTCATGCCATAATTTGATTCTAAAGAGAAACAAGTATGAAAAAGCCAGAATTGTCTTTGTACAGAAAACTCCTCTTATAAATGAGTCTCTTGAAAAAAAGTCGAAATTTCCAATGATGCATAAAATGCCAATTACAAACCTACTCAATATATGCCTGTACATTAAAACTCAGTATTTTGATTCTGATTTGGATTTTATAACAAGGCCATTAAAAAATTCCAAAAGTTCTGGAGATCTATTGTTGTATATACTTAAAACTACTGAACTGTATGCTTTAAAAAAATGGTTAACACGGTACATTTTATGTAATGTGCTTTTACCATATATAAAATGGCCAGTTTTCAACAAAAAGTTATGAGAGATGCAGAGACACAAGAAACTTTGAATTTTACACACAAATAAAAAAGGGCAACAGAGCCTGCCTTTCGGAGGAGCTACATGCTAGACTCAGTTCTACATTTACCTCCCAGTTGCTTAGTTGTATTATTTCTACTTTGTCAGAACACACAATGTCAAACACTATTTTTCCAAAGTCTTAGCTCTATAACTAAATAGAGTAAATGCTCACTATTTGTCACTTCACTAAAGTTTTCCACGGTTTCTCTAGGCTGGAAGAAACTCATCTGTTAGATTCCTTAAGAGGCTTGTGGATGATATTGACCTAATTTCCCCCTCGTCTTTCCTTCTTCCCTCTCCCTATCATACCTTCTCTACTTATCTAGTTACCCCCAGAAGCGATGTTTCTCTGAGTCTGCCATTTCTGGGGGCTTTTAAATTCCTTCTCTGTAGCTGGTGCTGTGAATTACCAACTCCCAGATCACTGTTGAGTGTTTGGCCGTTAGTGTTGGACTTTCTGTTTGGGAAGGTGATTTTGCCTCTGCCTCATCCACGTCCTCTGTCCCTCTCTCCTCTTTTATTTGTGGACCCCTAAGCCACCTTTCCCCACTCTCTACACCCTTGGGTTTACAGCAATAAAGCGAGCTCTGCTGGAAGTTGTTGCTTATTTCTCTAGTTACAGGAAATACAGAGGTCATAGTAGTCTCTGCCGCCTAGAAACAGTGAAAGTGTGGCTCATGTGAGATTTTATTTGCTCTCATTGATCTTGTGATTTAGGGAGAAGATGTACGAGGAGAGCTGGATTCAGGAACCCATCATTATCCTCCAGTCTTTCTGTAATGTTTGATGTAGGCGGTTAGATCATTGATTTTAAGTCTTGCTTCTTTGCTAATGTGTTTCCTTATAAGCACTGCTTTGGTTTCATCCACAAGACGTGATGCTTTCTTTTTAGTATCATTTAGTTCAATATATTTCCTAATTAACATTGTGATTTCTTCTTTGATCCGTGAATTATTTATAAATAAATTATTTTTTAATTTCCAGACATATGGTAACTTTCTGGTTGTCTCTGTGTGATTGGCTTCTAGCCTAATTTCACTATGATCAGAGAATATGTCTTCTGTGTTTTTAATGCTTTGAAGTTTGTTGAGACTTTCTTTATGACCCAGTTTATGGGCAATTTGGGTGAATTTTCTATGCATACTATAGTTGTGAGAATCAGTGTTCTAAAATATCAATTTTGCTAATTGTTTTGTTCAACTATTCTGTAACCTTACTGATTTTTGGTCTGTTTGCTTTATCAGATCCTGAGAGAGGCTTATTAAAATGCCCCACTGTGATTGTAGATTTCTTTTTTTTCTGTATTTCTTTGTTACATATCTTCAGGTTATGTTATTAGGCACATTCAAATTTAGAATATTTATATCTTTCTGGTGAACTAAACCTTTTAGCATTGCACAATCTTATATTATCATTAGCAACGTTTTTTGCCTTTAAGTACATTTGGTCTAAAAGTAATTTGGCTAAGCCAACTTTCTTTAGCTAATACCTGCTAGACCTTTTCTATCTTTTTACTTTCAATCTTTCTACATGCTATTTTCACTATCTCTTCTAACCAGCTTATCATTGGACTTGATTTTATTATCCTGTATGACAATATCTGTCCTTCAATTCACATTTAAAGTAATTACATTACTTTTTAAAATCCATTCTTTAAATCTATTTGTTTTCTATTGGTTCCACATAAATAATTTGTTTCTTTTTCTTACCTTTCTTATAGTAACTGTTACTATCCCTACTGTCTTAGAAGTTATACTAATCTTTTACCTGTTTTCTTTAAGGTTATAAAATGCATTCTTGACTTATTCAAGTCTAATATGTATTGACTGATGTATGATAATGTACGATAATATGTATTCACAATGTAAGAGATCTTTATTTACTCTCTCTTTCTACTTATTGTGGCTTATTTTAACTCCATATATTTAAAGCCTTACAAAACATCATAGCTTTTGTTTATGTGGTCAATTTTAGCGTATATTTACCTGCCTATATCATTCTTTCCAGAATCTTGCAGGAGTGTCTGCTGTTGATGACTTCTGTTTATATTTGTTCCAAAATATATTTATGTCACCATCATTTTTGAAGGTTATCTTAACTGGGTATAAAATGTGAACCCAGAGGTTATTTTCTCTCAGTATCCTAAAGAGTCCACCGGTTTCTGTTGTTGATTTTGAGAAGTAGCTGTCAGTTTTATTGTTGTCCTTTGATGTTAATATGGTAATACGTCCTTTTCCATTTGGCTGCTTTAATATTTTTGGGAGGGGAGAGGTTGCTCTTTTGCTGTGATAACCCTAGGTGTAGCTTTCTTTTTTACTTACTCTGCCAGTTTGTAGGGCTTCAATTTTTAATTTTATGCTCTTGATCATATTTGAAACATTTTTCCAAATAGTGTTCAAACTCTTTCTGGGGCTCTATTCACTATATTTCTTGTATCTTTTACGCTTTTTTTCATTTATTTTATTCTTTGGTCTCTCCATGCTTTAGACTAATGATTTCTTTATTTTTTTCAACTTATTATTTAGTTCACTAATTCTCTCTCCAGTGACATAACATCTATTGTTGAACTTATCAACTTTATTCTGAATGTCAAATAATGACTCTTACAGTTGTAAAACTTCCTTTTGTTCATCTTTACTATTTGCAGTCCTCTGCAAGAGTTCTCCAACTTTTTTAAAATTTCAACAAAACTATTTGGCATGGTGTTTTTCAAGTCTGAGTATAATAACATTGTTATCTGGACCATCTCTGAATCTTTTCCTTTTGTGTAATATTTTTATTTACTTTTAGCCACATTATCTTATACCTTCATATGCCTGGATAGTTTGATTGAGTTCAAGACATTTTATATGACAAATTATGGAAATAATTTAAGGCACAATATGATATTATCTTTCTCCATAGGAAATTTACACTTGGTACTTGTTTTGGCAATCCTAGAGCATCTCCTCAATGCAATAATAGATATTAAAAACAGAGGTGATTTGAAGCTGGACTTCAGTCCCTATGAATTCTAGTCTGCCTCTAGAATTCATAGGGCATAATGAATTACACATGATTATGTGTAGTTTTCCAGAGTCCCAACCCATAAGGGGCTTAGGTAGGGGCCAGTTAATAGAGTTCTTGCTCCATTCCTCTATTCTTGCTTGCCTAGACACACAAAAGTGTTGTAACATAATCCCATTTTAAAATAAACACTTTAAACTAAATGAACAAACCCTTGCTCTGTCTTATCAACATTTCCTGCTCCATTTATACCAAAACTCCTCCCAAAGCATGTATCCTCTTCAATTTCTTTCATCAACGGATCATAGTTTTTCTTGTAGAGGACCTTTACCTCCTTGGTTAAATTTATTCCTAGATATTTTTTTACAGCTATTGTAAATGGGATTGCCATCTTGATTTTTTTTTTCAGCTAGTTCATTGTTCATGTATAGAAACCTCACTGATTTTTGTATATTGATTTTTGTACCTGCAACTTTACTGAGTTTGCTTATCAGTTCTAAGAGTTTTGGGTAGAATCTTTAAGGTTTTTCTACATATAAGATCATGTCTTTTGCAAACAGGGAAAATATGACTTCTTCCTTCCCAATTTGGGTGCCTTTTATTTCTTTCTCTTGCCTAATTGCTCTGGCTAGGACTTCCAATACTATGTTGAATAAAAGACGTGAGAGTGGGCATCCTTGTCTTGTTACAGTTCTCAGAGGAAAAGCTTTGAGTTTGTCATGTATGGCCTTTATTGTGAGAGATACTTTTCTTCTATGCCTAACTTATTGAGAGTTTTTATCATAAAGCGATGTTAAATTTTATCAAACACTTTTCCTGCATCTACTGAGATGATCATTTGGCTTTTTGTGTTTCATTTTGTTGATGCAATACATTACCTTTACTGATTTGTGTATGTTGAACTATCTTTGCATTCCTGAGATACATTCCATTTGGTCATGGTGTGTTACCTTTTTGATGTGTTGTTGGATTCAGTTTGCTAGTATTTTGTTGAGGATTTTCGCATCTATGTTCATCAGGAATACTGACCTGTAGTCTTTTTTTGTGGTTGTTTTCTTCTCTTATTTTTGTGTCAGGGTGTGCTGGCCTTATAGAATGAGTTAGGAAGAACTCCCTACCTTTCCATTTTTTCTAAATAGTTTGAGAAAAATTGGTATTAATTCTTTCTTAAAGGTTTAGTAGAATTGAGTGGTGAAGCCATCCTGTCCTTGGACTTTTCTTTGTTAAGAAATTTCTTATTAGTGATTCACTCTCATTACTTATTATTTGTCTGTTCAGGTTTTCTATTTCTGTGTTGCTAGGTTCCACATGTTCAGTAATTTATCCATTTCCTCTAGGTTTTTTAATTTCATGAATGAAACTGGAGGACATTATGTTAAGTTAAATAGGCCAGGAACAGAAAGTTAAACACTGCATGCTCTCCCTCATGTATGGAAGTTAAAAAATATTAAAATCATAAAAGTAAAAAGAAGAACACAGGTCACTAGAAGCTGGGAATGGTAGGGAGAAGAGGGGCATAGGGAGAGATTTCTTGAAGGATACAAAATTACATCTAGATAGGAGGAAAAAATTCTAGTGTTCTATACCACTACAGATGGCCATAGTGAACAATAATATATTATATAGTTCCAAATAGCTAAAAGAAGGATATCAAATGTTCCCAACACAAAGAAATGATAACTGTTTTAGATGATGGTATGCTGATTACCCTGATCTGATCACTATATATTATATGTATTGAAACATCACTACATACTCCATAAATATGTAAAATTATTTTATGTCAGTTAACATTTTTTTTAAAACTTCCAATCTCATCTTACTTGGCTAATCAGAATAAAATCTAAAGCCTTTTCATGGCTAACATGACTAGACTTGCTCTCTTCCTACCTCCCTTTCTCCTTTGTCTCATCCATCACATTTGCCCTCTCTAACTCCACTTCAGCCACACCGGCTTCTTTGCTAAACCTTTAATAGGATGACCACACACCTGCCTCAGAACTTTCCACTTGCTGTTCCCACTGTCCGAAGCATTTTTCCCCAGATATCCGCATGACTTTCTTCACTTCATTTAGGCTTTAGTTCAAATTACAAGTTATCAAAGAGGACTTTTCAGGTGACCTTATTCAAAATAGCACACACTGCAGCATTATCGGATCCCATTGCCTTGCTCTATTTTTGTTCTTAGCATTTATCACCTCTTGACATATATGATTAGCTGTTTATTATCTCCCATCCCTAAAATGCACTTCCATTGGAATAGTGGCATGGTCTGTTTTTCTACAGAGTTGTATGCCCAGAACTTAGAAAAGCACCTGGTATGTGGTAAGCTTCAATAAGTACTTATTGAAAAAACTTTTTAAAAAACAGAAATAATTTGAGCTAGTCATAAGGACCTGGCCAGAAAATTTGCTGATCTCTATTAGACAACTTTTGTTATACTAATTAGGTTAAAGTTATAAAGTCCATATTAGTTAGCTCTTCACTTCCCCAACTAAATCTTAATAATAAATAAACTTATGAGGAAAAATATTAACTAATTATGACTTAGCAGATTTTGGAAAATGGAACCATTAACGAGAGACTGCCAGTGGACACGAGTGTGTAGGAAGAACTCTATAAAGTGTCTGAGCTTCTCAGATAGGGTGGGCTGTTGCAGTGCCCACCTGCCTGTTCAGCTAATATTGTGAGCTCCATTTTGAACCTTCATAATTTACACAGCAAATAAATTTCAAGAGACAAGTGGTGGTGCTGGGGACTGACAGCAGTCAAGTCGTGGTCTGAGAGAAGGCAGGTCACACTCATCTCCAAATATACTAAAAGAGAACTCCCCAACCATGAGAATATTTTACATTGCATGCCAGGGTGAGAAAAGAAAATAATGGGTAATTGATGCAATTTTCATTTTTCCTTTTCTGTCTATAAAAATCAAATTAGAAAGCCTTGGTTTAAAAGGGAAACCATTTTAGTTTACTGCAGTCTGCAATTTGATGGCACCTACTTTTTTGGAGATGATTATAGAAGGACTTGAAGTAGCACATATAAAACTGTTCTCTACTCATACAGATGAATGGGGATTTTGTAAGACAAGAAATACAGGTTAGATTAGATTGGTATCCACCATTTATCTTTCCTAAAATATAATTTGCATACTTGGAAATTCATAATGTCTCTGTAATGTCTCGGCCTTATTTATCCAACAAAAAAAAGAAAAGTAGTTCTTTCTGTTTCTTTCTTTTAGGTAACATTCTTAAGAAATCTCCTAAACTCTCTTAATATGAAGTACTAGGTTGATAGCACCTAACAAAGGTATTGGAGAAAGAAGGGGTGAGAGGATTAGTCTAATTATTAAAGAAATTCTTGTCATCCAATTCATTTTATTTTTAAGGAGACTATTGTCTCAAAACTTTAATAAATGTTTTAACTGAAATTGTAGGTGTACATATAATTCATTATAGGATGTTGGAAATTTTGGTTAACCCAGAATTACTCCAAATGCAATGGATATTTACATTTCAGGTGTCTCAATTCTGCTATTAATACAATACTCCTAATGGGAACAGAAAATAAATATACTATTGGTATAACAAAGTCTCTAAGTTAAAATATAAAAATATATTTTCCAGCCCTCTAAAATTTTCTCTGAGAATTGGGAAAACAGTCAATCACAGAGGCTTTTTCTCTCCACCTCATGATAACATTTCTCTTAATTATCATCTTAATTATCAATATCCACATATATCTTCAATAAGCTAAATAATGGTTTCTGTATATACAATAGTGTGTATACTGTTCTGAGAACAAACTCTGTTCTTTACTGTGTCATTCTCATGCACTCTTGAAAGGCTCTCAAGAGGCTTCTAACCTTTGTTGGAAAAAAAAATCTATAAGAGATTCCTCAGAGAGAGTCTCAAAACAAAACCGAGAAAAAGAGGGATAAAAGTTGGAAAGATTTCTGAAGCCTGGGGAAAAATAAGTCAGTGTCATAAAATCAATGACCTGACAAGACAAAAAATTTTATTTCTCTCCATTGAGTTCCAGTGCTAGGTTAGCTTTTGTATTGTAATTCTTGAGCTATGTGGAAAATATCCTAGAAATGCTAAAATACAAATATGGAGGTCCCCCTATTGTGTGGGGGATATGGTCCCATGCCCCCAGTAAATGCATAAGACTTTCGATAGTATCAAAACCTATTATTCTATAATTCTTTCTATACATACATGTCTATGATAAAGTTTAATTTATAAATTAGGTACAGTAAGAGATTAGCAATAACTAATAATAAAATAGAACAATTATAACAATATACTATAATAAAAGTTATATGACTATTTGTCTATCTCTCTCAAAATATCTCATTGTACTGTCCTCACCTAGTTTTGGTCCACACCAAAGCCACAGAAAGTGAAACTGGGATGAAAAATGACTAAGTGTAACTTCAGAGTACTTCATAGTTTCTCTGAACTGAATTTCCTACCTGTAAATTCAAGGTTGGCTTTTCTAGTGTAACAAGAAAATATGCCACACTTCCTGGGAAGAATTTTGAGTTTGTAATACTCACTTTCAAATGAATTTCATTCCACGGAACTATGCACTCTTTGTAGCATCTCCATGTTACTGCTGCAGTTAGAGGACCCAGAGACTTAAGGAACTTCACATTTTCTGGGACTTCTTTAATCTCAGTTGAATGAAACCCAGTTAGAACTTGGGGAGATCGGGAGTGGGGAACATAAACATATGCGGCATATTCCTGTTTCCTCTTGAAGCCCCATCGAAACAATAGTAAATATTTTTTTAAATCAATAAACACTCAAAGATACCATAAGTGGGAAGAAGACAACACCAAAGATGTCACATTTGTTTCCATGCATATCCATACTAAAAGAAAACTCCTGGCCCATGAGGGTATTTTACATAAGAGATGTCAACAGGTTTTGGGCAGAAGGAAAGCAGCTAGTGAAGCAGTAATTGATATACAGCAAAAGGTAGGAGCCCCTTAAAGAGTTGAAAGTGACTGTTCCTTGGGATCAGGACAGGGAGTGGCAGGGAGGACGCCTGCTTTTCTTAAAAGCCTTTTAGCACCATTTACTTTATAGACATGTATTGCTTCGTGCAAGTAAAAATTAATGCACTAAATTAAAATTTAAAGGAGAATGTATAGGAAAGACAATAGCACTAGTCATGGAATGTGAAGGATTGAAAGAAGCAATCTGCAGGAAGGTTGCTGTGATAGTCATTAGTGCTGTGAGATCAACTATTCCTGGTTGTCCCTCTATCTGGCCATATGGTGTGTACTTCATGCTCCCCTTGTGGTTAGGTGGGGCAATGTAACTACTCCTGGCCAGTGATTTGTGCCTTTGGAACATGACCATTTTCCTCTCTTATGGGGAGCAACAACCTCTGAGATGGGTCTGCTCCATACACCAGGGTCCCTACGTGAATATGATGAGCAAAGCCCTCCACTGACCTGTGACAGATATGAGCATGGCCAGGAAATATGCCTGTGTTATTTAAACTACCATCATGTGGGGGCTGTTAATTACTAACAAATAAGGTTAACCATTCTAACACAATTAGGAATATAGCTGGACCTAAAGGACAGTCAGAATCAGAGACTCTCTGTCTCCGTTCCCACTTCTGCTTTTCTATGAATGTGGGTGTCTTTTCATTTCCTTTCATTTAGTGGCAACATAATTGCCAATAGCTCCTGGGCTTCACATCCCACGGCATCTGTTAGCTGGAGGTCACCCACTTTCTTCCTCACTTTTAGGTCAAAAACCTGGGGGAAGGACTTTGCCTGCCATGGCTAGACCCCTGAGCCAATAAAGAGAGGTCAGTTGTTCAGAGTCAGGAACCAACAGACAAGAACATGTAAGAATCATGTAACGACACTGTTGGAAAGAGAGTAGAGCATAGCCCAGAAATGGTAGAGTAATGTTTCCGGGACAAAAAACGTTGCTGAGCAGACAAATTAATGGCCATCCACTCTATGTCACTGTAAATTTACTGTGTATCTCCTTAACATTTTGACATTCAAATAAAAATATTTAACGTCCATGATTTAATTCTTGCTTACATTTACAGTTTCACCTCCCATCGCTCACCAAGCATATCAGTGATCCCACTCTCCATAGCTACATGTAACTATGCATAATTTTCCAACGAGCCATGGTCTTTCGTGCTTCTGTCTTCGGTACACCATAGCATCTCCTTATCTTATTGCCTAAGTAACCAAGTCTCCTTATCCCTAGAGACCAAACTCAAGTGTTATTACCTCTGAGAACCTTCCTAGAGACAGTGTGCCTTAGTGGAAAGTGTCCAAGCTTTGGACTCAGAAAGATAGGAGCTGAACATCCATTGTGCCCTTTACTAGCAGGTGACTTTGGTCAATTTACTAAGCCCTTAGAAATCTAATTTCAGCACTAGTAAAATGATAATAATAATAACAAATTTATAGGGTTTCATGGATTAGAAATAATATATGTATGTGTAGTCCCCAGAGCACAGTATGTAATAGCTTGAAAATACATATTCTATACTTCATATGATATTATAGTGCAATTTTCTACATAGATTTTTGTCTTCCATACTACTCTGAGAGCTCCTCAAAGACAGAGTGTGATTTACTCATCTTCAGTGGGTACAGTAGTTTCTAGCACATTAAAATTGAGGAGTTAAAAAACAATTCCAATTGTTGATCCGTATCCTAGAGATACTGATTTAATTGATCTGGGATGCATCACTGGTGTTTCTTAAAAATTTTCCTTGGTGGGGTTAATGTGCAGCCAGGATTGAGAATCACTGTATTAGGTGCTCAAATATTTGTTGAGTGAATGTGGTTTGTTCTACAAGGCATTTCTAACACTCCACTAAAAATTTCATGTGTATACAAATTTTCCCTTTAACTTTAGGGAAAGCCTATAACTTTAGTGAAGGTGGCCATTTAGTGAGATATGTTCCTCTGTTGTACCTTGGAAGAAGCATATTGACAAGTAATTGACAAGGAGCTCAAGGCTGAACAAGGCTGACTACAGTTGATCTCTCCTTTTCTCTCTCATGTAAGTACCACCGTCTTAAAAAAAGAAAAATTGCCTATCTTAAAAAGTTGAAAGGAAAGGATTCTGAAGACACGTTTGGCTTGTCTTTTCTCAAATTTCTATTTATACATTTTAAATATACTAGCTAGCTTGCTAATTATACATTACTTCCACTGTAAAAATATGCTGAATAATGAATGTCCATTCTAACAGAGCAGATAATATTTGCTCCCCCTCCAGACAAACCCTGCAAAAAAATACATATATATATATTTTTTTTTCAGCTGCTTCTAGCGTTGGATAACAACATACATTAAACTTGAATTTCTTTTAAAGATGTAGTTGGGATTTACGCTGTTGCTTAATTTGTAATAAAAGTGTGCAATGGACAGCGAAGATCTGCAGCAATTCCAGGTGTTTCTTTAAAATAACATTTGTTGTCACAGGGGTATTTATTTCCATTGTGTTAGTAAAGAAAATAGATTTTAGAAAATGCTAAGCTCTACAATGTCTTTCTATTCTCTTCCTTTCTTTCCTTTTTACCTTTGCTGTTCGTGAAACGAGTGACTAATATACTACAATGTCACCGTGACTGAAAAGGATGTGAGATTACAAAGAAAATCCAAGAACAACTTCTAAATCCCGCCAAAACTTTGTGCCCCGTCTCTAAGCAGCTGCCTCTGAATAATTAGCAGTGTGAATAACATAGTCTGATAAAAAATTAGAATTGTTTCAGAATAGGCAGTTGATCAAATCTGGATGCTAAATTACTCAATTTAATACTCATTTATTTAATGATTTTTGACAACAACTCAATTTAGTAAATTTCCATTTTCTATTTTAAAATATGTAGCTATCCCTAACCATCACTGCAACCACAGATTGTCACTTCTTTGGACCTCAGCTTCCTCTTCCAGGGTTGCATGGTGAACAATTGTAATAGTTAAATTCCAGATTTACTTAAATTTTATCAATTCTGTGTTTTTAAGAAACGCACTCATTAAAGAAAATGCAAAATAAAAACAAAGAGATAAATTATCAGTCAATGCCTTTTTATTCCAATTAAACTGTCAGGCAATTTTGTTTTCTGATGCAACCCCCATAGGCTACTGTTACAGCAGATGGCCATGTTTGTTTCACTTTTTATTAATAATTAGCTATTACTGAGAGTAGCCATTTTCAAATGCTCCAGAGACCACTGGGGCCCCCAAAACCCTTTGAGAGTATACAAGGTCACAATTACATTTATAATAATCCTAAATTGCTTTTTGCCTTGTTTGCTCTTACTCTCTCCCAAGTGTACCGTGGAGTTTTCTGGAGGCCATGTGATGCACGCTATCACAACAGATTAAACGCAGAAGCAGAGATGAGAATCCAGCTGCATCTACTAAGTACAATGGCACTCTTGATACTGAACATTTTTTGTTTGGAAAATATAGTTATATTTCATAAGAAGTATGTTATATATGTGAACATAATGTAGTGACTTTGTTGTTATTTTTTAATTAAATAAATATTTTTTAAATTTATCGATTTTCATTTCTAGTCTATAAATACCAATAGATATAACCCCCACAAACAAAAGCTCTGTGGGGTCCTCAAAAAAATTTTAAGATTACAAAAGAGCCCTGAGGCCAAAGGTTGAGACCTTCTGATTTAAAATATTAGAAATAATCGTGGCTACTTTAATGTCTTTGTACCTACACATAACATTTTCAAAACAGTTATTCATTTTGCAATCTAAGTAGATTGTCCCTTCTCTCCACATGCCAAACCTACATTATCCAGGCTCATCACACTTCCTTCCACAGCCATGAATTGCACGCGCAGGCTGTGTGTGAACTCCCTGAGGGCAGGAACCATGTCTGTTTAGCTAACCATGGAGTCTCACGCTGGTATTTAGTGAATGAACAAGTAAGTTGATGCTCTGCAAATGCACTGTGAAATACATCATGTCTGAACTTTTTTAAAGATGATAACCCTAACTATAAAATAATAAAGAATTACATAAAAACCCTAACCCTGGTTAAAATCAACTTTGTTGTGCTGTCTATGCCACAACTCCCCACCCCGACAGCTGACATGGTTGGAGAAAGGCAGACAAGGATGCTGACTCGTCTCACTTAAAATGTATGAGTATTCATTTGAATTGGATCCTCAAGGGAACCTGACAATCACACTCTATTTCCTTAGATAACTATTAAATACCTTCTCCTCTTTCCTCAAACATGTCACATTTCCTCCCCAACCCTCACTCTCAGCTGTAGACTTAGTTTCCTATTTACCACAATTATTATCTATAAGTTCCTTCTTTTCTCTACCTTTTGCACCATAGGTGGACTAACTGTACCCCTCCTAAGCCAATGCCTGCACTAGGGCCCATCCTTCCCATCCCTCTCACTTCCTCGAGGACATCCTCCAGACATTCTGCTCAGTCAATTGTCTCTCTCTACCAGAACATTCCTAGCAGCATAAAAATAGACTGAGATTTCTCCCATCTTAAATGTTTTCTCTTAGCTCCATCCCTGCCCAGCCATAGCTCCATCTTTCTGTTCCCCTGTATAATGTACCTTCCTTCAGTTGCCAATATTTACCACTTCTAATTCCTCTCCTCACATTTTCTCTCAACCTCACTCCAGTCGGGATTTTCCCCCAACTATTTTTTGCCAATGTCACCAATGACCTCCATGTTGCTAAATCAAATGGTTAATTCTCAGCTCTCTTTTTACTGGAACTTTCAGATATATTTGACACAATTGATCGCTGACTTCATCCTAAAATACCTTCAACCTTTGTCTTCCAAGACATCTTATTTTTTTGGTTTTGCTTCTGCATCACTGGTCATTTCTCAATTTTACCAAATTCTTAATAGTGAAATGCTTTGGGTTCAGACCTTGGACCACCACTCCTTTTCCTTGGTTTACACCCATTCACTTATTTACTCTATGGTTTTAAATACCATTTATACCTTAGGACTCTTAGATTTATTACTCTTACCCAGACTATTCTCCTGAACTCCACACTGTCATAGCCAATGCCTCTTCAGATTTCCCACTGCCCCTTCTGATGTTGCAGAGACATATTAAACTCAACTTATTGAAAACTGTCTTCCCTCCAAAATCTGTTCCCCACTCACCCACTGCCCACTGTCTTTCCTAGCTCTGTCTTTGGCAACTCCATCCTTCTCAGCGCTCAGGTCAAAAACCTCTAGTCATCCTCAACTACTTTCTTTCTCTCTCAACCTATGTCTAATATGTCAGGAAATCCTACTGACATTGCCTTCGATCAGTTTTGGGAGAGGCTCTGACCCAAATGGCATAATTATGATGTAAACTGAAATTTAGAAACAAATTTAAATGAGGTAGGGATTTTTTGAACCTATACATCACTTTAATGCAAATGGCAAAAACTAAGATATTGGCTTTAAGTATACACCAATAAAGCTGGTATGCAAAAGTACATAGGGAAATGTAAAATATAGGAAGGGTAAAAGGAACTTGTCCTAACCCCGAACTGCCCACATGTCTAGGGTATTTGAGCCTTCCTTGATCGTTATACATTGGCCATTTAATTTACACAAAGACACATGAATGATAATCATCACCAGTATCACTAAAATTTGTTGAACCATCATTATCAATATTAACAATTACAATATAAATTTATACCCCAAAAAACTCTTGGTTCAGGAAGTAAAGAAAATAGATTTATCTATGGATATAATATTCTGAGAACATTATTTATTTATTAGATTGCACCACATCCGCTTTGTTTAAAAACTCCAGGGAGAAAGGACTGATTGGTCTCAGCATTAATATTAATTGTGCATCTCCTGACAAATTTCTTTGATTTTATCTTACAGTTCCTGTGAATTGTGTAATTAACCAGGTTTATTTTTTTTTTTAAGTTGGCTCCTTAGAGTCAAATTATAGATCACTCATTAACAAGTGGGTAGGTTATTAGGTTATGCATATTATAGTCACTATTAGCTCCAATCTATGTCTCATATTTTCTTTTATTTATTCTTTCATTGCCATTAACTTCTATAATTTTGGTATATTTTCTATATTCTCACAAGCCACCTTTTATCCATTCCAGAATTAGGTGGGGGTACAAATAAATAGCCATGTCACTAAATAAATGCATACATACGTGCATATATACACACATACATAAATGCAAAAGAGTTAGTTGGAAGGCTGAAAAGAAAAATATCTAATGGTTAAAGATGGCTCATCTGTGTTTCTGTGTCAGAGAAAACTCTGAGAGAAGGTTGTGAAAATTGCTATCAGTAGGAAACAAGAACGGCATTTATTACTTATTCCAGGACTAGTTCAGAAAGAAGGGGGTTCCTCCTCTAAGAGATTTCTGAACACAAACATATTGGATTGCCTGTCAGAGATTCTTGAAACCAAAGAGCTAATATAATATTATTCAACTAACTAAAACAGAAATAATCATAAATGCACGTGATCCTTCTAGCCATGCTAATTCTGATTTTCTACAAAGACCTGACTTAAATCTATTAAGCACAAAATTTATAAAAATTGACTTGGACCAAACAGCAAGACAGAATAGCATGAACATGACTTATTTCACTTTGCTTCACACAGTTACCCAGTCTTTTTGTCTTTTTTATAGGAAAAGATCCACTCTGTCATCAGGTAAGCCAGAGGGAGCCAGAAAAGGATTAGACATCTGAAAGACAAGTAGGGATAAAACGCCTTTCCTACGTGAATTTAGTTTTTAGCGCCAGTTGTCTTGGGGACTAACTTTGTTCTGTTGCATTAAATGATTATATTGGTGTGGTTTCCAGTCTGCTCGTGTGTTTTCTGAGGCTTTGTGGCAAATGAAATACCTGAGAGCACATAAAGAAAGAGATGGAGAGTGGCAGGTGCCTACCCATCGGATGGCAAGAGCAAATCATTTATATCAAGAACTGAAAACAGAGTTGGATTCTCTGAATCAAGTTACCCATTCCACAAGCCAGATATTAGTAAATGAAGGATTTTCAGTATTTCAGCTGAAGATTCCAGGTCAGAGAGCAGCGATTCCTGAGCATGACAGGGAAATAGACACGATATTTAATCTTCTTTGAAAATCCAATAATTTTAGCTCTCACTTTATGTTTCCTAATAAAACAAAACAGAGGCATGATGCCTCTCTTAAAATGTGTATAAAATGGTATCAACTTTATAAAATATATTCCTGTTATGTTAACATTTCAGAAATCTTGGGTGAATTTTACCCCTTAAAATGTCATTTGGGATTTACACATGGTGTTTTCCAATCCTCGTCATACATCCTCATCACTTAAATGAAAGTTCCATGGAAACAATTGACTGGAGTGGGTTTTATTTTTCCTCTCAGGAATTACCAAATGAAAAATACATTATTAGCACGTAGCCCACAATCATTTGACGGCCAGGGTAAGAAGTAAAATCATTTTCAAGAAGCAGCTGATAAAGGACTAGACTCATTAAAGTGAATTCAAAGGCTCCTAGCTAAGTGGTAAAATATTTCAAAGGATCAAATCTAATAAACTAATAAGAAAGCTCAACGACTGCCATATCTACTGTGTGCCAATTTAATTCAATGTTGCACACATGGTAAACCTCTTAGCCCAACACTTGACAGAATAATTACCTCATTAAAGGAAGAACGTAAGCGTAGTGTAAAAATCTTCACGGACTCAGGTTTTCTCAAGGAATAAAAGCTTTGCATGATTTATTTTTCATTTGATAAAAGAAAACGTAAACTTAAAAGTGTCATCAGTTTTTTGGAGGGGATGAAAAGGGACTCTTTTTTGGTAGGAAATAAAAGCATATACATGGAATTAGAAAAACATGACAATTTATGTTTCGTTTGTTTATTCTCTACTGTATTTATAATAGTAGCACAGTTCTAAGCTTTGCTTTCTTTGTGGAGTAAAACATATGTTATCATAAAACAGAATAATAGAATCTATTTAAGATTGGAATAGAAGGAAAGATTTCCCAGGAAAGGGATCCTCAACCCCTGTTGCACATTAGATTTACTTGGGAACCTTTTAAAATTACTGATGGCTGCATCTCATCCCCAAGATTCTGATTTTATATGGTTTGGGGGCAATGTCTAGGCATCAATACTTTTTAAAAGCTTTCTAGCTTACTGTAATATTTATCCAGAGGTGAGAAATCGCTTTTCTAAGTAAATCACCATATCATGTCCAGGAGTACTTTCGAGAGTAAAAAGGACCCCATTAAAAATTGTACCTGGATTAAACAGCCACTGTCATGGGCAAAGCAGGAAGTATGGTCAATCTACCACATAGTCCATGCTGAATACATCTACAGTGTTTCTGATAAGAGACAATTCAGTCTACACTTCATTAGCTGCATAACGGGAAGTTCCTTATCTCCCAAGACAACACCTTACATCTTTTGACAATTAGAATAGAGTCTCTATCAATTTTACTCATTGTTTTCTGAGCTCACACATAAGGGTTTAATCCCTCTTTCATAGATAGGATATTGAAGACATATATTATGCTCCCTCCTTAGCAAACACATTTTCCTCTCTGAAGACAATTTTTTTCACCTCCAGATGAAATACCCTCCAGTTTTTCGGACTTGCCTCGTGTCACAGTTTTGAGTTTTCTCATCATGATTGCTCACATCTGAAGATTTTCAAGTTTGTTTATGCCATCTTATAATATAGAGTCGATGTGGTGATCCCATAATGATTATTATTTGATACATATATTTTCAAAATTTAAGTAAAGATTTGATATAAGAGTAAAGCCTGTATAATTATTTGAACTGTTCAAACCTCTTCCCCAACAGCCAGGAGAACCGTAGGCACCCCAATAAATAGGACTTATGGCTACGAGGAAGAAAAGGGTTCATGAGTCTGTAACTTGTTTATCCTAAGGGATGCCAAAGGTAATTTTGATCCTTACCACAACTCCTTACAAATTTTGACTGACGGAATTTACTAGCTAAAGGATGAGAGACCTGAGGGGTTGCATTGTAATGGTTTCTTTTCTAGGACTGCTTTTAGCTGAATATACTTGATCTATCTAGATTATTTATTATAAATTATCCTATGGGCTTCAGCTGGGATAAATAACGAATATTAGTCATTTGACCAGATGAGGATATGGGCTTGCAAGACTTTAAAAGTAAGAGATTCACAAACTCAATGATTTCCCTCTACCTTGCCTTGTGTGCAGTAGCATTACTCATCTCCAAACTAAACTGCATCCCCATACCGGAAAAGGAGTTCAAAGAGCTATGTCTGAAAAAGTTAAATCTCTCAGATATGCTATTGCTCATGGCTTATTTTCTTTGCTAATCATTAATAAAACTCAGTGCCCAGTAACTTTCTCTGTTTCTAACAGTTATAGTCTTTGGAATTTCAGGTTTGATCCATTCCTAGGGTCCTTTTTTAGGGCCTTAGTGTTCATTCTGAAGAGTGTGCTGTCTTCATCACCTTTGGTTGAACTCTCTCTGGTTAATCCCTTTAAATTAATCTTTGCTTTGAAATAAAAACTTGTCTTTTAATTCGAACTTTTTCTGTGGACATGGCTTTAAAAAAAAACATGGCTTTATTGAGAATATAATTTACATACTTCATCCATTTAACATGTACAATTCAATGTCTTTTAGTATGTTCAAAATTGTGGGACCATCATGACAATCTAATATTAGAACATTTTATAATCCCCCAAAGAAACTCTGTACCCACTCCTCCAGTACCTATGCACCAATCCCCCCCTAACCTCAACCTAGGCAACCACTAATCTACTTTCAGTTTTTATAGATTTGCCTATTCTAGATCTTCATGTAAGTGGAATCATACAATATGTGGTCTTTTGAGACTGGTTTCTTTCACTTAACATTATGTTTTCAAGATTTATACATGTTGTATTATAGCACAAGTAAGTTCTTCATTCTTTTTTGCTGCTTAATAGTACTCCATAGCATAGACCTACCACATTTTATTTATCTATTCATCAGTTGATGGATAAATACTCAGTGGGTGACTAGCAAATCTGGCCTGGGCTTTTCTTTTTAGAAATATTTACAATAACATTCAATATCTCTGCTTGGTGAAGTGGCACTCAGATTTTCTATTTCTTCTTTTGTAAGTTTTATTACTTTGTGTCTTTCTAAGAACTTGCCTATTTCATTTAAATTAGCTAATTTGCTGGCATCCATTTGTTTATAGAATTCCCTTATATTATTTTCATTATTTCTATAAGGTTGTAGAAATATCTCCTCTCCATTCATGATCTTAGTGATGTGAGTCTTTTCTTTTTTTCCTTGTCAGTTTAGCTAAAGATTTCAAAGTTTTGTTAAATTTTTCAAAGAACCAACTTTTGGTTTCAGTGATTTTTCTCTATTATTTCTTTCTTTTCTATTGCATTAATTATCATTCTAATCACCACTATTTCCTTTTTCTGTATGAATCAGGTGAGTTTGCTCTTCTTTTCATGAAGTGCTTGAAGATGGGAGGTTATGTTATTGATCTTTTTTAATGTATTTGTTTACAGCTAAAATTTCCCTTCTAAGTACTGCTTTAGTTATAAAAATGTTATGTTTTGTTTTTATTTTTATTAATCTCAAGGAATTTTTAATTCTATTTGTGATTCTGATGACCTATTGGTTACTTAAGAATGTATTATTCAATTTCCAAGTATTTGTGGCTTTCCCAAGTTTCTTTGATTACTGATTTCCATTTTATTCAATTGTCTTGGGAGAACACTTCTGTATTATTTCTATTCTTTTAAATTCATTGAGATTTGTTTCATGGCTTAGCATATGGTCTACACTGGAGGATTTTTCATGCGCTCTTAAGAACTGTAAATTCTGCTTTGTTGGATGTAGTATATATGGATATAGTCTATACACAGGTTTAGTTGTTTTATAGTGTTTTTCAGTTCTGTATCTTCCTGTTGATTTGCTATTCTGTTATTTAAAGTGATCTTTGACAAAGCAGACAAAAACACACACTGGGGGACAAGAAACCCTATTCAATAAATGGTACTGGGAAAATTGGATAGCCACATGCAGAAGACTGAAATAGGATCCACACCTATGACCTCTCACAAAAATCGATTCACGATAGATAACAGACTTAAACCGAAGGCATGAAACTATAAGAATTCTAGAAGAAAATGTTGGAAAGACTCATATAGACAATGGCCTAGGCAAAGAATTTATGAAGAAGATCCCAAAAGCAATCACAGCAACAACAAAAATAAACAAATGGAACCTGATCAAATTAAAAAGCTTCTGCACAGCCAAGGAAATTATCACTAGAGCAAACAGACAACCTACAGAATGGGAGAAAATATTTCCATGCTATACATCCAATAAAGGGCTGATAACTAGAATCTATACAGAACTCAGGAAAATTAGCAAGAAAAAATCAAACAATCCTATCAAAAAATGTGCAAAGGACATGAACAGGAATTTTTCAAAAGAAGATAGACTAATATTAGGCCAACAAACATATGAAGAAATGCTCAACATCTCTAAGCATCAGGGAAATGCAAATCAAAACCACAATGAGATATCACTTAACTCCAGTGACAATGGCTTTCATCAAAAAGTCCCAAAACAACAAATGTTTGCATGGATGCAGAGAGATAGGAACACTCATACATTGCTGGTAGGATTGCAAACTAGTACAATATCTATGGAAAATAGTATGGAGATACCTCAAAGAACTAAAAGTAGAGCTACCATTTGATCCAGAAATCCCACTATTGTGTATTTACCCAAAGGAAAAAAACACATTCTACAAAAAAAGACATCTTCCATGCTTCCTATTTCTAGGGATCTGTGAGTTTTGAGTCATTTCTGGTGCCTATCTATCTTGCTATACCTGATTAAAACAAATCCAAGGTACTTTTAAAATACCACCAAAATCTTCTATATTTTAATAGCACCCTTAAGCTTGAACTATTCCAAATAAAGTCAGTTCCCTTGGGGGTGAGCCTTGGAGCTCTCTGATTTTATGGACTGTCTCTATTCCTGAGAAAATCTCCACAGCCCTGCTTCATAGGACAATTTCCAGAGTTTGGACATCCCTCTTCCTAGCTTGCAGATGTCCACCTTCTCTCTGTGTCCTTATATGGGAGAAAGAGAAAGAGAGAACTCTAGATACTAATTCCATCATGGGGGCCCTATCCTCATGACTTTATCTAAACCTAATTATCTCCCAAAGGCCCCACCTCCAACTATCATCACACTAGAGGTTAGGGCTTCAATATATGAATTAGGCAGAGGAAAGCACTTAAACATTCAGTCCACAACAGCTCCAGTCATCAGAAAGAGTTATAATCAAGCCTCCTTATAATACTCTATAGCTAAATATTCTATTTGGCCTTTTCTTTGGTATTCCTCACAATCAGTGAGATTTGAGAACACTTTGAAGTTATTTTGATACATATATTTCCAATATTTACTGTGCATTTAACTTTACATTTGAAAATTGCTTACCTGATTTTTAAAAAATAAATTTTATTAGTCCTGGCACAAACATGTCCACCTATATCGAAGGCTTATGGGCATCCCTACCAGTTCATGGGATCAAATGCTGTATCCACAAAAATAAATGCAATGAGCCCATTTAGTCCCATATTGTCATGTATTAAGAATTATCATGCTCCCAAGGCACCTAATATTATCAAGGAGAATCTTATTGAAGTATAAAATAAGCCATATGTAAGAGTAGCACTATCTTTGAAGAATGTGAAGTAAACCAGTAGGATGCTATCAAAAGAAATGTGTGATGGGGATAAGGGCAGTAGAGACAGGAATAAATTATAAAAGGAAAGAAGAAAACAAGTGCCTTAGGTAGAATTCATAAGACTTATCTTAGTCTGTCAAATCCTATTTCAGCTCTTAAGGGCTATAATTTTAAAACTGCCTACAGTCCACAGCACTGAATGAAAATAAAAGATCCCAAACACGTCCATGCTCTTTCTCACCATTTCTTCTATTTCTCACTCCTATATGCAGCCAATAAGCAGGTGCTGCCCCTACTAGCTTGAGAAAATCAGTGCAGATTCTAAGAATTAGCTTCACACTCATCAAAAAATGAATGTCTTCCCCTTGTCCAAGGATCCGTTTGAGTGTACCTGTGACTGATGGCTGATTTGCTGAGCTCCTGCTATATGTCTATCACAGCATAGGGCAGTGTGGAAAATACGGCAAAAGCATAACACAAGGTCTCTACCGTAAAGATTTTATGCTTTGTTTGGGAAGATAACTTTAATAAACAAGAATAAAATCACATAGTGTAGATTATCAATACAGTACAAATTTAGTAATGAAGATCATTGTATGCCAAAGTGGCTAAGAAATCAAGTCTTAAATTACCCTGTAAATCAGAAAATGTTGTTTTAAATTTGGCCTTCACTACTTACCAGTGGTGTGATGTTAGGAAAATCACTTTGTCTTTCTGACTCTTAATTTCCTCATCTGAAAAAAAGAAATGATAGTACTTAGGTGAGAGGTTCTTTGGAAAACAAAACAAGATGAGACCCCTGGCCTGACAACATAGGCACATGATCAGCATTAGTTGAATTAGAGGAAAAGAAGGATCTGGGCTGGCAAAAATAAAGCAGGACGAGATTTCTAGGAGGAGTAAAAAGTAAAAGTAAAGTATCAGACTTTAACTAGGATATAAATAGCTTGTTTCTCTTCTTTTTTAGGTTACAGTATATCAAAAACTATGGTAGTTTTGTCAGTTCCAATCACTAGCACGTTAATTCTTCAGTTGTATCAGAAATATTTTTTCTGGAAATATTTGCTAAATCTGTGCAAGTTCAGAATATTTTTTGGCAAGAAGGGTGGAGACTATTTGACCACCGTATCTATTTCAGATCCTTACTTAGAATTCTGTGAAATGTTACACATTCAATATGGAAGTCAAAGCATGTAGTTATATATCAGCTCATAAGTGATTTTCTGAATCGATTGTCACCTTTTTCTAATTTTGGACTGGGTTTGCTATTGCAAAGTGAAACGTTGGCATGCCTACTATTTTTTTCTACTTCAAATCTGGATGCCCAACTGTCGAACTTTTATAATTTTACTTCCTACAACAGAATGAACATGTTTTTAGATACACTTTTAAAATTTTGCTCTAACTTATTTTGCCAAAGCAACAGAGTCTTTATGACAGAATAGAGATGCTTGCAACAAACAGAGAAAGAAAAATGAAATTTTTCGAAACACAGGAATCTTATAAGTTGCCTAACACATGGAAGTGGTTGTTAAAGCTGCCTTACCAAGATCTTACAAATTCCTTTTGGCTTTTTTTATGTTTCATATTTTAAATTTTGCTGCTGTAAGCTGTGCTTAGAGTCACAGTATTAAAATGCAGCCACGAATAAGAGGATTTTTGTGAAAGATTCAAACCTAAAGCATTTTTAGCTCACAAACAGTCCCTATAGTGGTGTGTAATTGAAAGACTACAAATTCTGGCACTATCTAGATTTAGTTTAAAACCTGAGTATTCCATTCACTAGCTGTAGTGGTTTTGAACAAGTCACTTCTCATCCCAGAGTCTGTTTCTCAATATGTGAGTTGGGATAATAACAAATGAGGACCACACAGTTGTAAGGGTCACAGTAATCAGTAAATGTAAAGGTTGAAGGGAACAAGATAGAGGAGTAGGACTCTCCAGCAGTTGTCCCCCCTGCAGAAACATCAATGTGAACAATTATCCATGCACAAAAATACCTTCACAGGAGCTAAGAAAACCAGATGAGAGATGCATGGAAGAGGGTAGGAAGGACAGTTTTACATTACCTACATTACCCCTTTCCCGGCCCCAAGCAATAGAGCACAGAGATACCATCTGCTTGAGGGGGAAGAAAGGGAAACGAGCACAGGACTCTGCCTTGGGTCCCAACACCGCGCATATCAGCGTAAATCCTAACACTGGCAGACCCCTACGGTGCCATATTTTAGGCCAATACCCACAGACTGAGCCTCCAGACCTGCCTTGGCACCAGGTGAGACCACATACCCCTAGGTTTCAGGCTTACATGGTGAATTTGATCTCTGGTCTGTACCCTCAGCTTCAGGCAACCCTCAGGCACCCCAGTGATGCACCAGCCATAGCTACTTTGGGCTCTTACCTGCCCCTGCTCTGCACCTGCCATAGCAGGTCCCAGGCTTCTGACAGTATCATGCCAGCAACATCTGCCTCAGCGCCACACGTGCCATAGGGGACCCTGAGCTTCTGGCATGCCTCAGTACTGCACCTGCTTCAGGGCTTTCCCAGACAGAGCCCATCTGTGAAGATAGGAATAAACATCTATTTTTTCAAATATGTAGGCATTGATGCATGATCAGAAGGATCAAAAACAATTAGGGAAACATGACACCACCAAATGGACAAAATAAGGTTGTGGGGACAGACCCTAAATAAATGAAGATGTATGAACTGTCTCACAAAGCATTCACAGTAACTATTTTAAGGAAGCCCAGTGAACTTCAATAAAACACAGAGAAAAAAATTCAACATAATAAGGAAAACAGCAAGAAAGAAAAATTTAATAGAGAGATTGAAGTAATTTTTAAAAAATCAAATAGTAAATATAAAGTGACAAAAATGAGAGGAGCCTATTAATTATATCTATTATCATTTTTACTAGAGAAAGCAATAGGTCAACATTCAGAACATATGGAAAATTTGCAGGGGAAGGATATTGAGAAAGTGTGGTTGATCTTAGCTTAAAGATCAGAAATATGAAGATTGAAAAATATAGGTGGTATAACAAAATAATACATAATAGAAAACTAAATGGATAGGACAGGCATCAGGTCTATAGGAGTAGTTGTTCATAATATAAAAACACTGCTTTATTTAGTAAAAATTAGTTATCATCTCTTTTTCTCCAGGAAGTTTTCTGTAGAGGCAAATGGCAGCAGAAGGGATTCTTTTGCCCATGGGCCATGAGGAAACAAATTTGAGGATCATTTTTGACATTAAAAAGATAAGCCCCGCTTTCAAAGTCTAAATATTCCTTGGTAAATGTATACTGGAGAGATCTCTTACCACTGCCACACTAATTATCTCTCTCCCTACTCTCTTAAGAATCTTTGAAAAGGCAATATATATAAGATTCAAATGGTAGATGTGGTTGTCTGAATAACGGCCCTGCAAAAAACTATCTATGTCCCAACTACCAGAATTTATAAATGTTAAATCAATGGCAAAAAAAAAAGCACTATAAAGATGTAATTAAATTAGTAATACTGAGATGGGAAGATTACTATTGGTTATCCAGGTGGGCCCTACTGCAATTATCTATATCCTTATAAGAGGAGGCAGAAGGAGATTTGACACAGGATATAAAAGAACCATGTGGTAGAAGCAAAGGAGGTAGAGTTAGAGAGAGAAGATGTTTTGTTGCTGCCTTTGAAGATGGAGGAAGGGGCTATGGGCCAAAGAATACAAGAAACACGGTTTTAGACACTGAAAAGGCCAGGACATGAATTCTCACCTTGATCTTTTGCAGGGAGCACAGCCCTGTTGACACTTTGAGTTCAGCTCAATGATCGTGATTTCAGACTTCTGTCCTCCAGATCTGTGAAAGAAAAAAATTTTGTGGTTTTAAGGCATCAAGTTTCGGTAAATTGTTACAGTAGCCATAGGAAACTAACACAGTAGATAAAATACATGTGTTTACATCTTTTCTCTCCTAAATCTCATTTCATTTAACATATGAAATTTAAAAGTTATGAAACTTGAGAAACTAAAATAGAAAGAAGGGCTGTCAGTGGACTTGAAATGTCAACATATTTCTGATAGATGATAAATGGATAGAAATATTAATATACGCAGAGGAGGCTGTATTGTGATGGACATGGCTGCTAAGAACGTAAGAGAAACTCCAGCATCAGAGAGGGAAGAAGTAGTGATAGACGGAAGGGAATGATGCACAGAACAGACAGAGGGATGTTTCCTGAAGGTCTCTATGTTGTTCACTTAAGCTCTGCACGTCCCTCTCCATTTATATTCAGGACGGTCTCCAGCCAGACACTCATATCCAGGTTCCAAAACAAAACAGTTCTTTTAGAAAATAAAATTGAATAAACTGTCTAGAGAGAACCAGGACAACTTGTTTGGATGTTGATATCTCTAGAGTAAAGGCTTAGCTTAGGATTTTTAGCATGTTGAGGAAGTCGAGCATAACAACTTCCTGCCCTTGGAGGCAAAAAAAAAAAACAAAAAAACCTGCTGTCATTCCCAGCGGATAGAGTCAACCATCTATGCTATTTCTCCACTCTTAAATTTGAACAGGCAAAAAACATTGCAGACTTTTAGGTGAAGCCTGCATGAGGAAGTCTAAGATAGAGAAACTGGTCCCAGAAACAAATATTTCTCAGGAAAGGTAAAAAAAAAAAAAAAAAATTTAAATTACAATTCTAACTAGAAAAGTATAGATATCTAAGATGTTTCATCCTTAAAGCAAGAAAAGGATACCATGAATAAGGAACAGGAGAGAAAACAGAGCTTATGATTGCAAAAAAAAAAAAAAAAATTCTGAATTAGAATATAAAAATCAATGAAATCATTCAGAGTATATTAAAAAGGATTAAAAGGACAGAAATATGAAAGGAGAGAAGAAAATAAAATATATAGCTAATATACAAAACAGGAATTCCAACATCAAATTAATAGATATTTTTAAAAGGAAATTAAGACAAGAAGTAAAGAAAATCTTCCAAAGTTAAACAAAGCAATGTCTTCCACTTTACAGGCCGACCCAAGACTGATCAAAGTAAATATACTTAGACATATCATTGTGAAATTTTCTCACATCAAGTATCCTTAAGGTTTCCAAAGAGAAACGTACTTTTTAAAATGTTCTTAAAAAGATGCAGAACCAAATTGGTGTCAGATTTCCCATTAAAAAAAAAAATACACCATGCTTGAAGACAACAATGTTCTCAGGGAAATGACTTTCAACCTAGAAAGTTATTCATAGCGAAACATTCAATCTACTGGGAGAGAAACAAATTGCACACATTTTCAACATGCAAGGATTTAGAAAATTTCCCTCCCACATTCACTTTCCTAGGATGTTACCTGAGGGTGTATTCTAAAAAAAAAAAAAAAAAAAAAAAGACAGACTACAAGAAAGAGGAAGTTATGAGATTCAGAAACAGTGGCTCAGCACCCAGGAGAAGAGTGAATGGAAGTCTCAGGATTGCAGCTGCATAGCAGAACTAAAGTAACCAGTCAATATTAGAGCAGGGTGATGCAAAACTCAGCAACAAAGCCTCTGGGAAATAAAGAGAACACCATTCAATAATAGTCACTGTGAGTGAGAAACGAGAAACACCAAGAATGGAATAAAAGCAAAAAGATACAAGGAAAAAAAGAAAGACTACTCAAATTTCAGAAAACAAAAGCTGTGCAAGAAAGCCAGAGTATATTAGTCTGTATATAAAGCAAAACATCAAATTAGAATGGCAAGTCAATGAGAGTCAAGTAGAACAGGATGGGCTACAAGCAACAGAATAAATACGAATTGGAAAAATACTATGCTTACGTTTCTTCTACCAGCAATAGGGAAAAACATAATCAGAAATTACAGAAAACAAATAAAAACTAAAGAAATACATAGTTAAAATATGAAGTAAACAAAAATTATAGCATGATGTTAAGCATGGGCTGAGTATGAAAAGAGATTCATTATTTGAATATGATACTAACAGCTGTCTCCTTTGGATATCCCCAAAAGAGTGGGTGGCATCTACAATAGAAATGTAAATAGGAACTATAATCAAATAGTACTGTAGCAAGTAATAGATCATCAGAATAATTTAAACACAGTTTATTATTTCAACTTTTAGAACCAACCTATATACAAACCACGAAAGGCTTATTTATAGCTGTAAGAAGTAAAAATATTATAAATTTTGGTAAGATCAAAGCAGAAATGATAGAAGTTGGGAGGTTGTTGGTGTAGGGAGATATGAAATGGAAGGAAGGGTAAAGATACTAATGCCATTATCTTAGAGTCAAGAATTATGACTATAACCAAAGGAACAAATGGAGATTTAAATACATTATTTAATGGAGGCTTAATACATTATTTAAAATGAGTTAAAGTAATTGAAGAAAACAAAAAAGATGATATAATGATGTTGGGAGAAAAAGGATTGATATAACTGAATTAAATTCTAGTCTATCATAGCAATAAATCAATATATGTTGTCTTAAGTGGATAAAACAAAAAAACTAGTATATTACTTAGCAATATATTTATGTTAATAATATACTAATGTTGGATATTGTTGAATATAGCAATATACTAATGTTGGATATTACCAACAAAAGAGCTTTAAATTTTAATGTTAAAAATTTAAAATAAAGACTCTGAAGAAGAAAAAGACCAAATGTTAATTCTTACTGAATCTCAATGGTCAATACACAATCCTTTGCATTTCCTAGATTAAACACGCACACACACACACACACAATTATGAAGTCAAAAAGAGTTAATCAAACACAAATGCCAAAACGAACTCGCTATGTGACAGGGCATTTTCAATTCTCTGAACACCAACATCCTGATCTGAAAGTTGGATATGACTATCTAAGAAACATCACCGTTGTAAGAATCAAATGAGACTGAATCTTCAAAGGGCTCAGTATAGCTTCTGGCACCAGAAATCTAAATGAATGATCATTTTCTTACAAAGTCCCTTCCCTTGGTGTGCAGTTGACAATATAGAGAAGGAACTGGAAGTCCACTTATCTATATTAGTACAAACATTGAGTTTCTGAGGACAATATAAAAAGTCTCAAACTTTATTTATTATCTTTATAAAACACAGGAGAAGCTAAGTTTAGACCATCTTAACACAAATTTGTGAAATAACTAAGACGATCATTCAAGGAGCCTTTAATCTAAAAAAGTATGAACAACTAATCCTTGCTCACCAATGATGTCATGAGTGTATGGTTCTGTAACAACCCTTGCTTACCATTTTATAAACTCCATGACTGTATAGCATCAGTGCCTGTATCAAACAATTAATAAATCTTTGTTGAACTCTTACTAAATTCTGGATACTACAAACTAATGTTCTCCAGGTCCCTATGATATGGTGGGAATATACACAAAAAGACACACCAGATAGTATGTGATTAATTCCAAATGACCATCTTCAGTCCTAAACTTGTCCATGAGAATTATAATTAATATCTGGACAACTACAAAAGAAGTAGTATGTTGCAATGGAAATAGTACTGGCATTGATGTCAAAAGATGTGGTTTATGAGCCAACTCTTTTGAGTGACTGTGTAACATTGCCACTTCATCTCTCTGAGCCTCAAATTGTTCACTAGTAATATGCCACCCAGCCTGACTATTTCACATTCTGTTGTGAATGTTAACATGAGTTGACACATGAGAAATTGCTCTTGAAGGACATACAGACTCTTGCTGGGAAGCTGCTCCCAGCTGTGTCCAAAACAGCTGCTAAATGTTCATTGATTTCCCCAGAACAGATCCTCCAGTTTTCCTGCTTTCATCTCAGACACTGACTTTAATCTTCTTTGCTCTTCCTTATAGCTCTCTCCTCCTACAACAGTTATAGAAAACAAGATCAAATCAGTAGAATGGCCTTTCTTGTCATGGGAACAAAATTATTTTTACTCATCTGTGTAAACGCTTGAAGCCAGAAAAAGGCCAGAAACACAGCTTAGGACTGCTGACTTCCAGCCCATTACTTTGCAATGTCAAATTGCATATCTGTCTACTCACAGATGACCAGAGCAGGGGGAGAAGTGTGTTTCCAATTGGAAATTAAACATTGCACTACCCAGCATTGCCACTGCCCTTACTCACACATTAGTCACTTGCCAAGAGGTCAAAATTATCTGAGTTCTGTTATCTTGCCAATACTGGTTTGTCAGGTGCCAAACATCAAGTTTCCCCGATTTTTTCGCTTTCCCCTACTCTCAATTTTTAAAGTCATCGTCTTAGTCTGTTTTGTGTTGCTACAAAGAAATAACTCAAGCTGCATAATCTATAAAGAAAAGAGGTTGATTGAGCTTACAGTTCCACAGGCTGTACAAGAATCATGACTGACCTTTTTGGTAAAGGCCTCAGGCCACTTCCACTCATGGTGGAAGGGGAAGGGGAGCCGGCGTGTGCAGAGATCCAATGTTGAGAGAGGAAGTAAGAGAGATGGGGGGAAGGCGTCAGGCTCTTTTTAACAACCAGCTCTCATGGTAACTAATAGAGTGAAAACTCACTCACCTCCAAGGGAGGGCATTCATCTGTTCATGTGGGATCCATCCCCATGACCTAAACACCTCTCATTAGGTCCCACCTCCAACACTGCTCAAATTCCAACATGAGGTATGGAGGGGACAAATATCCAAACTATAGCAGTCATTGTATAAAGTCTGAAAATATTTATTATGTATCAATAAATATGATAGATACAGAGCGTTGTTGACCGATATTGTTGTTGACCAATATTATTGGTTTGTTGTGGTTACTTTACATGAAGAATTACTTTCTTTAGCTAATGGCTTATGCTGGTACTACCACGAAACAAGACCAAACTTTGCGAACTTGAAACTGTGAAGATCACATTATTGTCTGAAGCTTTTCAGAATTGATGCCTTCCAAATCCAGAGAGGCTAGCTGAACTTTGCATAGATAATCTTATCAGTACAAACTCTTATAGCTGCATAAAACTTCACATTTTTGTTTCTAGGCAACCAGAAATACAGAAATATGACAACTTCATATTTTTAATGCAGCAACCTACTGTCTTCAGGATCATTTATTGTAATAATTTCTGCACTTCATATAAGCTTATAGGCTTAAATTAGGCTCTAGTTGATTAAAAAAGAGTGAAGGACTGTAATTTGCTTCCTATGCAATTATCGAACATTTATATGGTTCTAACTACATGTCAAGCATCATTTAAAGGAATAAAATTAAGTCAAAATCCCTTCCCTAAAATATCTTAACAATCTAATGGGAAACTCTAACACACTCATAAATAACTAAATCAAACTATTACAATAAGTGTTATAAGATTAGCATGTGTAAAAATACAGATTTTTACACATGCTAATTTCATTCTTTATTATAATTATTATATGCCTATTATATGCCAGATGCCATACTAAGCATCTGAATAATATGAAAACGTGAGTGAGGAATTATTTCTGCCCTCCAACCTTTCAATCTGGTGAAGGAAGCAGACAATAAGAAACTGGTTTTACATTATCATATGATAAATACTATATTAGTTGTTCAGATACAATCAATGGCAATACCCAAGAAAGACAGCTGGCCCCTGTTCTCCATAATTCTCTCTACTTACAAAATACATTCTCCATCCCTTACTTTGCACACATACTCCTTTATAACCCTGGTATTCACTCTAAAGAACTAAAATCAATGCTAACCTTCTCTGGCACTACTTTTACTACACACCCCAGGCAAATTCAGAAGCTGTACTCCCTAGACACCTATCCTAGCGCTTTACAAATAGTTAGGAACTCTGTAGCCATTTTTTTGAAGAAAAGACTCTGAAGTAATAATACTGATACTTCACTGTATCATTTAGTTTTTCCAAGACCTGTACCCTTCACTTGAAGAGTCAAGAAATATTGGCTACTGACCATATGTGGACACTGACATTGAGTAGTTATTAAGTTTAATTCTTCATAATGTCTAAACTGTATAAATTAAATCTGACATAAGTATAACTTTTTTTCAGTTTACTAGGGGACTAGTAGAGCAAGTTGATACATCTCTTCTGATAGCTGGAGCATAATGCCTGGCGAGCCCCTCGATGAACATCAAGGGCTTATGAGATTAAAACCAAATGTTTGGCTCTTTCCAGTTCTGTGAACTTTAAAGAGAGAGAACCCTCTCTACACGATTATATTACACATCTGTCAGGCTCACTAACACATAGGTATTTCTCATTTTTCCCATAACTCGATTGTTAACTGTCACAAAATATCTGCTTCTTCAGAGGTGACATTAAACATCAGTAGCCTAAAGAAATATTATTGCTAGAGCAATATGCACTTGACCAACCCTCCCCTTGTTAAATATTTTTCTTATGGAGTCTCTTTTTCCCTCCTCTTTTTCTTTTTAAAAGCCTGGCTTTATTACAATTAAGTGGTTTTAGTGCATGCAAAATCTCTGAAGTATATTAAATTCTCAAACGTACAGTGAAGTTGTTACAGATCAATATTTACTGAAAATATTCCGAATCATTGTCCCCTCTCTTAGAAAGCCAGTCTAGCTGTGAAATACACACACACACACACACACACACACACACACACACACACACTTTCATTCAGATTTTCTCAGCTGAGAATTGCATATAGAAAACAGAGAGCACTAGGAGTATAAATAAATTTATAAAATTTTAAATGTAAAATTTATTTAGAAGCCACAGAATGTTATACTTAAGAAAGAAATAATAAAAAAAAAGTAGCTTATATCTGTGCTTTGGTTACCTATTGCTGTGTAATAAAACACTCCAAAACTTAGGGGCTTAAACCAGTAGTTTATTATTATCTCTCAGAGTTCTGTGTGTTAATTGGGTCAATAGGGTGGTTCTCACAAGGGGTCTTTCCCAGGATTCAGTCAAATAGCCACTGGGGCTGGAGCTAAGGTCTAGACGTCCAAGATAGCATCTTCGCTCACCTGGCTTCTCCTTGGCTGGGTTGATTGAAATAGGTAGGGAATGTCCTTGAATCTCCATTTCTCCCTTGTGGCCTCGCTGCTTGGCTAGCTTGGGCATTAGCTCACAGCACAGTGACAGCTGGCTTCTTCCAGAGTGCTTGTTCCAAGAGACCCAGATGAAAAACTGCAAGGCATCTTATGACCTTGCCTCAGAAATCATGCAGCATCACTTCCACCATGTTTTCGTGGTTGCAAACAAGTAACAGGGCATCTCAGCTTTAAGGAAAGATGATTACACAAAAACATGAGTACTGAGAGACCTGGCTCAAGTGTGAGCCATTTGTGAAAACCAGCTAATCAAATCTCTAACAGTATTTGTTTACCAATACTGATACCTTCATTTAATTCTAAATTGTATGTCAAATGGGTGGCACCCAAAGGGTTGGTAGAGAATATAAATGTACAGATCACTCAATAGATTTTATAGGATAATGTCTCACAATGATGACAATGTATTTGACTTTTAATTTTCTGTATTCATAAAAATTTCAAATAAGTAAACTTTATAGGTAATTTTTAAATCCTCCTTTCTGTTACTACCAATCACTATTCTTTTAAAAATACTACTATAAAGAAAGTAGTAAACAGTATCGGTTGCATACTTCAGTAAGAAGATTGCTTTAAGAAAAAGCATTTGATGCATTTGTATTTTTATCTCTTTTGCTTTGGTGCAGATTCTAATAAGTGGCAGGGAGGCAAAAAGGCATTAAACAGTAACATGCCCAAAAGATGGTATAGAAAAATGAAGAGAGCTATTCCTTCCTGTGACTACAAGAAATGTAACAAATAGGCTGAGGCTTAAGGGAGCCATGTACGTCAAAGGAAACAATCTCTCTACCACAACATGAAAAGACATTCTTCAACTCTAAACTTTCCCTGCTGAAAAAGCCTCCATTGCTTACATTTGAGCTCAGTATGACTGTGCATACTAATAATATGACTTATTCCAGCACTCACTATTTGGTTAGAATTTATAACTTGATTTGGACCTGACTAGAGATATGATTCTGTTGACTAATCCACTTCTGTCTTAAAACAAGCAGATTATGTTTGTCAGTTTTTGAATGCTATTAGGTTAATTTAATTTAGGAAAGCTAATTGGTTCAGTGTGTTATTTTTAAGAGGAAACATGATTCCAAACCTAAGCTAGACAGTAGAGATGGGTGCTGTGCCACTCTGCTAGCAATGTCTGAGCTATTTAGAATCAACAAAGCTCCTTCCGGAGGGGGTGCATCACAGCCCAGGGCATGAATCGAACAGCCCCTGAGTGTCCACAGTTTTGAAAATCTGATGCAAGAATAGTTTGAGGGGTTGCCTGAGAGCAAAGATCGTATTTTTTTTCCTGAAGCCATGTTAGAAAAATAAAGAATAGCTTCTTAAATAACTAGGTGAGATGACATGCTTCAAACTCGTCTAGTTCTTGAGGCCTCATTAAACCTAAAGATTATTCGTCATGCTGTGAGTTTGAATTGCTCTTTACAAAACTTTTCAAGATGTCAGTTTAAACATGCAAGTGGGCAGTATTCCAAGAAATGACAGTTGAATAGGCTGTATCGATTCTTCTGTAACTTTCAGGAATTTGCATGCCGCTTGCAGTCACTAATGCCTCAATGACTAATTTATATCTAAGCTATATGAACATCATTCTCTTATCCCAATAACCAAGTATTGCATTCTATTGTTTAACATGGGCAGTAGTATTTCAACTGAGGAAATAAACCACAACCCAGACAATTGGTTGCATTATGGTATATTTTATTTTATAAATTATCAAGGACAATAAATGTTTATTTTCTCTTCTTTGACACATCCACTTTCAAATTAAATAACATTGTTCAGATCCTCCTCTATCTATAGTAATAATCTCACCTCAACCCATAATCCTTTTTGTTACTGGCTATTTGGGGTTTAAGAGATTGGCTAATATTGGTCAGAAAATAAATATTTTGTATCGAAGGAGATGAATGTATCAGGATTCATTTGTTGAAGTAGAATGTATTAAGCCATTGAATTCCAGTGAATATTTCCAAATCTCTATGTTAGTCTGGTGGGGCAAATAGTTAAGGACTAGAAGATTGCAAAATATTTACTTTCTTGTGACTGCGTATGAGGTAAACCAGAAATGAAGTTGGTAATTGACAACAGAGCAGAAAATTCAGCTGACAATAAACTGCAGAGGCCTAATTACTGGTTGTCCTTGTAACAACATCAACTCCTCATAATAAGGATGTTATGATGAGAAAAAATTTAAGCAAATGAAGTAACTATGAATTAGAGGTAAAGCAATACATAGTTTTATCAGAAGCTGGCAAATTACTAACAGTGACCTCTTTTTATGTGGCCCTTAAGTTAAGAATGGTTTTTACATTTTTAAAGGGATTTCTTAAAGAGTTTTGCCAACATGGTAAGAATAATTAATACCTACAAAGTGTATGGAACTTGCTGGAAAATGCAATCAGTAGCTAATTAATGTTATAAGGTGGAAACAGAGTACTCTGACCACTTTAAAATAAATGAAGCATTTTTCCTTTTTACTGTATTTTCTACCTCCTTGTTTATAGACACAAAATCTGTACCAATTATAAAGTTTTAGCTTTACAGATGTCTCCCTACTCTGGAATTTTAGTAGGAGTGCCATTTTCCTATTTGTCTCATTAGTACCTCTAATCACAGTGACTCAGAGACTACAATTCCTAAAAACAGAGGTAGGCAAGAAGTGACACTGTTTAATAAGAACACATTTTATCGTGGTCAATACATCCCACTGGCAAAATGCTGGGGATTGGATATTTCCACATCTAGTTGAATGTCAGAAGTGGGAGACTGTTAATGGTCTTGCAAAGACAACTAGAAAAATTTGATAAACTAAAATACTAGAGGAGAGGAGAGCATTTCTTAGGTGAGCTTACACCTAGGGGCATTTATTAATTCTGATAGTTGGCTGAGTATCAGGTTGAGCCAAGGCAAAAATTCTCTATGGGGAGGGAAAGGATGGAGAGGGGTGAGAGGGGGGAGGGTAAGAAAAGCATAAACCCTTTAGAGGCCATGCAGAGCTGGAATAATAAATTTCAGGCTTGAGGGGCCCGAAATGCACTCTTTTTCCCAAAGAACATTTGCTGAGTTTTGGAGCTGTGTTAAGGGCCCAGAAGTTAGGAAGAAAGCTTCTGAAAGTTGCAGTAAATCACTCACAGTCTCACAGTACAAAGGAAATACAAATGTATTGGCGAGGGGGCTTTCCTCATTTACATGCCAGTCTCCCCTTCAAGACATTTGTCATAATTTTTTTTTTTTTTTGAGACAGAGTCTCATTCTGTTGCCCAGGCTAGAGTGCCGTGGCATCAGTCTAGCTCACAGCAACCTCAAACTCCTGGGCTCAAGCGATCCTCCTGCCTCAGCCTCCCAAGTAGCTGGGACTACAGGCATGCGCCACCATGCCCGGCTAATTTTTTCTATATATTTTTAGTTGGCCAATTAATTTCTATTTTT
>CAUYRT010000996.1:0-18257 GCA_963574885.1 Lepilemur ruficaudatus
TCCTCAAAAACTGATTCATGTGATTAACTGTACACCTCGGTAAATTCACTGAAAATCATTTAATTGTACACTTAAAATGGAGTGTTGGTTGTATGTAGATATAGTTGGAGCACTATGTATGTACTCTATGGACTACTTTGACAGAGTAGATTTTTGAATGTAACAAGATAAGTCAACTTGAGTGGTAATATATTTTGGGAGATCAGCTCACTACAAATTGTGACTGTAAACATTGTACTGTAAATTAAAAAAAAAAGAAAGAAAGTATAATAAAAAAAATAGTGCTAGGTGTTGAGTTAAACACATTTAAGTAATTTTCTTTATTCTAGGACTTGGGAAATAAGCTAATGGTGTGAATCTTCCAGATGAGGTTATAATTTGCAATATTTTCTAAATATATTTGGCCAATGCACATTTTTCTCATTGACATGATTAGTTTATAAATGTTTACAGAGGGAAGGAGTGATAGGAGAAAGTCAGAGGTGATCAGAAAGGTAAAAAAGGGAATCAAGTAAGTGAAGCATCTTGAAAATAAAAGGATCAATAAGAATACAATGGTATGGAAATCTACCCAAAGGAAAAAAAGACATGCTTTAAAAATCCCTGCACTCGAATGTTTATAGCACCACAATTCACAATTGCAAAGGTATGGAAACAACCCAAGTGCCCATCGATACATGAGTGGATTAATAAAATGTGGTATGTGCATACCATGGAGTTCTACTAAACCACAAAAAGACAATGGTAATCTAGCACCTCTTGTATTATCCTGGATAGAGCTGGAGCCCATTCTACTAAGTGAAGTATCACAAGAATGTAAAAGCTAGCACCACAGGTACTTACCATCAAGTTGGTATTAACTCAACACTTAAGTGGAAATATAGTAATAACATTCATCGGGTGTTGGGTAGATGGGAGTGGAGAGGAAGGGATGGGTATATGTATATTCACACCTATGAGTGCAGTGCGCACCGTCTGGGGATGGATACACTTGAAGCTCTGACTTGGGTGGGACAAAGGCAATATATGTAACCTAAACATTTGTACCCCTATAATATGCTGAAATAAAAAAAATCAATCAGTCCCCTTAGATGTGAGCCAACAGGATTATCCCAGAGTTTCCTATATCCCCTTGGCTCTGTAATTTGGATTTCTGCCACTTTGGACCAAAGCTCAACCATATAGGAATATTTCTATTCCTTCCTACAAGTCCTACCACTTTTTGATAACTAATTCTCTATTCCCCAATGAACTCAATGTATGACCATGTACTTCTCAGGCTGAGGACATGAAGTTTGTGATCATGCGTAAAATCTCTCTTCTCATGACAAAATAAATAAATAATAAAATAAATCAAAAAACAAATACAGTGGTATTCAATTAATCAAGTAATGTTGAAAGATTTCACTAGCATAAGTATTTCTAACAGAAAGAAAATAAGCAGTTCAGAAAATAAGGTGGATTGGAAGAGAATGGGAAAGGGTAAGATCAAGACATGCAGGCACACACTGAGGCAGTGTCATAGAGTTGTGGAGCTCTAAGACAGCCGTCCTGAACTGTCCTAATGCTACGAGTGAGGTGCAACTACCACATCCAGCTACAGGAACCACACCACACTGGGCTAAGAACCCTGTAGTCTTAATTCAATTCATTCAGTTGTATAGACGGAGCCCCAAATAGAACCTGGATGATGTTTGTGCCTGTTGGAACCATATAATTGATGGACCATAGTCCCAAAATTGAGTTTATTTTTATTTTTGACAGCCTAATTCATTAGAGCAAGCTCATTGACTGTTTAACATTCCAAAATCATTTGCTAAGGGACATATAGCAAGTACAACCCCACAGAGACTGCTGACTGCCAGTGTACCTGTGCTTATTTTACATTCCCCATCCATTCACCCCACTTCCATTCCATCTTACATGTCTTTTCTCTGTTTTACTTCACTTTTCCCCTTTGGAATTAAGCTTTCAGTGAGTCTCATTTCCTGCTTATTTTCCACCCTCCTTTTTCCCTCCTTTCTCCCTGACCAACAAATGCTATATAGCAGACAGACTCATTCATCTCTAGAACCTTATCTGGGGGAGCATATGTTTCTTTTCTTTGAGGTCAGATTAACTATCCCTTATATGCAACAAAAAGAAGAAGTATGCATTGGCACAAATTCTCTTATGGTAAACCATCATTTCTATCCACTATGTTAAGCCAATTTAACATGCTTAAACATGCCTTTTGTCATCGACAACAAAAGCAAAAGGCAGCTGAACCCTGGCTAATAAATCATTTTCTGAGGCAGAAAGAGACTGCTTGGGAAATACGATGCCAGACATTTAAGACTATTCTCTAGAGAGTGCTAGTCATGAGTTCACCCAATTTCCTCATGATTAAAACTGTTTTAACAAAAGACATTTTAAAGAGCACAAGAAGTAACTAAATTTAAAACAAACTCACTGAGTAGTTGAGGCAAACTTTGCATTTGCAGAAGGGTTTATTGAATAAATTATTTCTGACCTAGGAGAATGAGTAACGGGAAGATATTATAGAGGTATGTCAGGAGAATATGAGTTCTAAGAAATGTTAGCTTGTATATTTAGGAAAAAAACCCAAACCTTCAGCTTTTTCCTATTTGAACTTCCATTTTTATTAATTTAAATTGAATGCATTCATTTACTATTAACACGGTATCCAAAAGTACATTGTAAAGAATTTACCATAAAGGACAGAATTCCTCAGCACCAAACAAACAAACAAATAAAAAAAGAAAATCAACATGAAATGCTAACCAAAAAAAGGAGAAAGAGCAATGAGAGGGTGTAGGTGGGAGGGAGGGAGTGAGGGAGGGAGGGGAAAGGTGTTGTTCATGTGAAATGGCCATTTATTTGACCACACACATACACATACACACACACGCACACACAGATACATGATGATTATGGCAAAAACCTTCCCAAATGTCAGGTTATAGTTCAGCTAACTATAATTATCACTGCCAAATATTTGAGATGACAGCATAAGTAGGACTATTCACATTCTTGTATTTAATTTTACTACACTATAAAACATTTGCTGCATTGTCCATTCATTTATATTAGGTATGCACGCCTTCATTTCAGGTTGAACATTTTCAGGTCAGATGATATGTTTAGAAATTCATCTTCAAGTGGTCTGGGAGAATTTTTCTGGCCTGACTTTTATCTTCTCCTCCCACCCAGCTGCTATATGACTTTTAGAGCTTGGACATGTTTCCAAACTCTGAGCAAAGGGGAGTAAAAGCTTTTGAACACACAGGTGCCACGGTACGCAGAACCCCCTGTTGCCATGCTTACTGATGAATGCAGGGGAACAACGAACAACCTTGGCCAGATAGCATAGTCATCGCCAATCTCTGAAAATGACATTGTTTCCTGATCAGATGAGTAACATGCAAAGTATCACTGTCCATATGGACACACAGAGGAGATCTAGATTGAATGGCTCTTAAGGAGACAAAAAGCTGTGCTTTGAAAAGAATTGTCCATAGCCAGTAGAAATATGTAGTAAATATCTGGCTAGTGTATAGCTTGCTATGGTCTCTTTAACAACATGCTGTATGCATATAAATGCTTCAGCCTTAAAATAATGAAGTTCTTGATTTATCTAAATTGCCCTTATAATAACGATAACACTTATATGCCAGTTACTGTGCAAAATGCTAAACGTTCATTCTCTTACATGAGAATGTTGAGCTGATAAACCAAATTATTTAGCATGACCTCTGTGATCGTATTTTTATTTAGCTTTATTTAATAGAAAGAATACTACTGTGAGACAACTTCTCAGTTTGAGGCTGGTTCTACTCTATACATCTAATACTACCTCTACCAACTTTGTTAGCTGATATTTATTGAATATGTGCTATTATGCAAGTATTATTCTAAAGGACTTACTCATTTAATGTTCAAAATAAAACCTTGAAATATTGTCATCTTTATATTACAGATGAGGAAACTGGGGGGAAATGAGGCTACTTTCCAGAAATTATTCATGTGATAAAAGGTACAGATGGGATTTGTAACTCGGTATTCTGGATATTCTTAGCCATTTTGCAATTGCAAAGATGTGGAAACAACCCAGGTGCCCATCAATACATGAATGGATTAATAAAATGTATATATGTATACACACACACACACACACACACACACACACACACACACCATGGAGTTCTACTCAACTACCAAAAACAATGTGAACTAGCACCTTTTATATTATCCTGGTTAGAGCTGGAGCCCATCCTATTTTATGTTTATGTATTATTTATCTGTTTGCCCCAGTAGAGTATCTGGCACATGCCAGATGTCCAATAAATACAAACTGAATGAAGGCTGAATAATACAAGCTGTGTATGCTCCATGATAGGTATAAGGACCTGTCCTCAACATCATCAAGAACAACAGAGGCAAAACAACAGCCAGCATCATATTTATAGTTTCACATGCACATAAAAT
The DNA here is from genome assembly GCA_963574885.1 of Lepilemur ruficaudatus. Lineage (NCBI taxonomy): Eukaryota > Metazoa > Chordata > Mammalia > Primates > Lepilemuridae > Lepilemur > Lepilemur ruficaudatus. Next base: position 4,489 of record CAUYRT010000996.1, read on the forward strand.
ACCATATAGAGTACATAATTGTAACTTTAGAGAGAAAAAGTCAAAATAAATATTTATAGAACAAATGTCTCGATGAGATTACACCTACATGTTAGCAGTGGAATCTTCAACAGGTAGAGAAATTACAGGTTTGCTGTTTTGTTTGTTTATTTTTAGTCATTCTTTTATATTCTATATTGTCTGTGATGAATTCCTCCTAGTTTTCTGTACCTTTGTGGTGGTACAGAATATGTATTGACAGAAAAAATATTTGGTTGGTGTTATAGACCAGTGGTTCCCAACATTTTTGGCATCGGGGTCCAGTTTCATGGAAGACAATTTTTCCATGTTTGGGGCGGGCGAGGCGGAGCTCAGGCGGTGATGCGAGTGATGGGGAGCAACTGTAAATACAGATGAAGCCTCACTCGCTTGCCTGCCACTCACCTACTGCTGTGTGGTACAGTTCCTAACAGGCTGCGGACCAGTACCAGTCCATGTTCCCGGGGTTAGGGACCACAGTTGTAGACTGAAGTTTGTGTTCCCCCTAAATTTGTATATTGAAGCACTAACCCTCAATGCAGCTGTATTTGGAGATGAGGCCTCTAAGGATATAGTTTAGGTCAAATGAAGTTATAAAGCTGGGTCCCTGATCCACCAGGATTAGTGTCTGTGTATAAGAAAAGACACTAGAGAAGCTGTTCTCTCTCTCTCTCTCTCTCTCTCTCTCTCTCTCTCTCTCTCTCTCTCTCTCTCTCTCTCTCTTTCTCTCTCTCTCTCCCTCTTTCTCTCTCTCTCTCTCTCCTCCCACCTTTCTCCCCCCAATCCCCACCCTGCTATGGGCACACACCAAGGAAAGGCCAGGTGAGCACCCAATGATGTGGCTGCTGCCTACAAACCAAGGGAAGAAGCCTCAGAGCCTCAGAATGAAACCTACCTTACAAGCACCTGTCTTAGACTTCCAGCCTCCAGAACTATAAAAAAAGCAAATTTTTGTTGTTTAAGCCTCCCAGTCTGTGGTATTTTGCTTTAGCAGTCTGAGCTAACTCAGACAGTTATTAGAGTAAAATATACAGGAGAAGCAATCAAGTCATGATTACATTACTCATTGTTGAGTTACATATTGAATTTAAAAACAAATGCTATGCAACCCTTTGAATTTCTATAATGTTTAGATGCAGAAAATGCAAGTAATGTATATTAAACTTACCTAATATTAAGGGCGTGTCTTTGTATACTACCAGATCCCTTAAGGGTAAGGAATAAAAATCTATATTTTAAAATGTACAAATCAACATTTTATGCTGTGCACATAAAAATCTTCCAAAGCCAGTAACTACAAAAACCTACTCAAAGAAGTATCCAAATATTATTGTTTAAAGATATTCAATACAATATAGTTTATAATGGCAATGGCTAAATAAAGTAATAATTTAGGGTATATTCTTACAATGGAAGTACACAAGTAATAAACATCACATTTTAAAGAGCAATGCTATGTAAAATTACAATATAAAATTAAGTGAAAATTTAAATATAAAAAAGAATATATTACAGGGTTTTATTTTTCTAAAACATAGTCTATTTTGTAGAAATAGATTTGAAAAAAGAGCATAACAGTAGTCTTTTAGATAAGAAATTGTTAATAATTTATATTTTTTATACTTTTTGTAATTTCAAAATCTTTCACAATTAGCATAATCAGACAAAACAATTATGAATTTTATTTTTTGAAGTACAGCCTTGCCTCTTAATATAAACCTAATTTTGAGACATATTAAAAGTTTAAGACTTTATGAATAAAAATAAAATGTAACAAATAAAGAACTATCTCTGTTATTACATTTGAGAAGCACGGAAGTGATGTAAAAAAATTAAAAGGAAAAAGGTTGATGCATCGGGCTATTGGGAAAATGCACCATTATCCCTCTTCATAGGACAAAACCTAAGCATTATCAGTAATCCCTTTCTACCAATTTAGCACCAATTTTAACTCCCAATTATTAATATTTATCAAATCCAATTTCTTTTCATCTTCAGTTTCTCTCCTACTTACACTTGCCTTCCTCCAATACAGCTTCTACCAGAATCATTTTTTAAAACATAATCTTATCCCTGCCCCTACCTCTAAACTCAAACTTAATTGTTCTCCATTGATTATGTATTAAAGACAAGCTTTCTTCTAAGCCTTGCATGATCAAACCTGCCTGCTTCTCCTAGTCTATTGTTCTTTGTGAACCAATTTTAGTGACCGTGTTTCAGTCGCTCAAAGGTACTAGAAGACCTTCAACCACAGAGACTTGAAGACACTCTTGCCTACGCACTGTGGGAATCATCCTTCAAATCTTGACTCACTGGTTACTTCACCAAAACTCTCCATGACTGATTAATAGGTGGTGTTTCCTTTTAGAAGCACTTTTAACATCACAATTAGCTTGTAACAATGCATTCATTTTTGTGATTATTTTATAAATATGGCTCTTCCCTGAACCCTAAGCTCACTCAAGCTCTATGAACTCAGGAAATTATCTGTTTTCACTTACTATTATACCCGCAGGCCCAGAAAAATGTCTAGCATATAGTAGGTGATTAATGTATATTTACTGAATAACTTTTTTTGGAATATTTTTAAAACCTAAAAATCAGAAGAAGAAACACTGAAATATCCATTAGAAAAAATGGGCAAAACACATAAACAAAAAAAAAATAAAATTAATAGATAAATGTATAAAAATATGGCCTTTTAAGTCACATATACAAAAGATATATCCTATGTATGCAAAAGCTAAAAAACTTCTCTTACCACCTCAGTGTTAACAGTGGCATTTCCCGGTGTTGCTGTTACAGATCTTTTCATTTTCTTCTATTTACTTTTCAGTATTTTCTCAAGTGATTATGATAAGAATCTATTCATGTTATTATTCCTTTAAAAAAAAACAATTACTTTTGGCTGCAAGGTAGAGAAAACGATTCAAACTAACTTAAACGATGAGGATATTTATCATTTCACATAACAAGACGCTCAGAGTAAGGAAGCTTCCCAGGCTGATAGATTGATTAGCTCGGTGATGTTATCAAGAATCCAAGTTTTTAAAATCCCTCTGTTTGTCATCCTTTATCTATCAGCTTTTCCTTAATTTGGGCCCTTAGGGTCTATGATTGTTGACAGCATCAAGTAAATCATTGTCCTTCTTTGTTCACGTATTTTGAAAGAGATGGAGAAAAGTGTCCCCCAATCATGGACTATAATAAAGCAAACTTAGATCATATGCCCACCTCTGGACAAGTAATGTCACCAGAGCAACGCCATGCATGTATTGGCTTAGATAAACCAGGCTCTGGTGGCTCAATCAGCTTCTCCTCAACATGGGGAAGAGGTGCATATATGAACAAAATTGGAGTGTTGTAACAGAAAAAAAAAAAGAAAAGGCAACAGACAGATGCAAGATAGGCAACTAAGAGGGTCTGTATCTCCCTTAATTGGCACACATTAGAATGATAAAAAAACAAAAACAAAAACACAGAGAAGCAAGCAAAACATGGTTAAATAAATCTAAGAACAAAATTGATGTCTTATGCACATTTTGACTTTCCATAATTTATATATTAAGAGAATACACATAAATTTTATCTCAGTCCAAATGATAAATATCAACTTCACGTCTTCTTAGATAACAGACTTATTCTGAGTGAGGAATAAAAATTTACATTTTAAAGTACACAGATCTGCTCTGTATGCTACGTATTTAATTCAGCCCAGACATCTATGCAGATCTACAGAAATAATAAAGTGCAATGTCGAAATGAGCATCCATTTGGTTCAGCAACATGGTGCAAATAACCCAATTAAATGCGCCCAACCTGCTTTCACAGCTGCACATGATAAAATTGATGCTTCTGCAAAGAGTGTAAGCTTGTGTCCACTTGTTTCTAATCCACAAAGGACAGATTTTCTGACTTTACAAAATTAATACAATGGACAAGTGGCAGTATTTACAGTGCACTCACAGTGCAGCTAACCATTAAGCCTCAGGAATTAGGATTTTAGAGGACATTAGAAGCCCAAGCAGTGTACTCTGGAATCCTAGTGTACTATAAAGTTATAAATTTCCTTCAGGTTTAATGACATCAATTCCTCAGCATATAAATTGAGTTGAAAGATACGCATAAAAATAGTTCTTTTATAAAATTTGCATAGTTCCTTGTGTGGGTAGTTAGTTTAATTATTTGTGCAATGTAACAGTTCTGAATACTTTCTGTCATTGAGAAATTTGACTGTTAATATGAATATTTTCCACCTTTTCCACATGCCTCTGTGGATTAAACGAACGCATACTATTGGCAAGGACAACTTCGAGAATCTACCTGGAGTAACGTACCTGGGATTTTCTTAGAACTGATGTAGGAAGAAAGAAACAAATATTAGTTTTGACCTTCTTCTTAGGCGTTTCTCTGTGTAAACTATAATTCTCAACAGACTTTTCAAGAAAACTATAAATTGTAGCAAATCCCTAAATTTGCATATGTTCTCAGAGTATCTAACCCACTTGAGGTCTTTGAAGTTGCATGTAGACATATTCTGACACTGTTTATACTTCAAGCTTCTGCAGTAAGGGAGGGGGGGAATGGGTTCATCTGTGAGGGCACCTAATTCAATAGGAATTTTACTTCTTTGGGTATCATTTGAGGAGTGGTAGTTATTAAATGCTTGCAGAAGCCAATCAGATCACCAAGGTAGTGATCTCTCCTTATGTTTATCTGAAAGGATTCTATCAATGTAGTAGTTATTGTGTGAGGAATGAAGGAAAAGAAAAAAGGAAGCTTAAGATATGAACCTCCTTTCAAAGAATTGAACGTGTCACTGTTAGTAGACAAGACACTCATAAGTGAATCATGTGAATAGCAATGTTTGTCACTGTTTTGCTACATGCAAAATAACTGATTCCAAGTGTAGATTTTATAGAAATTTGCAATGTGGGAAACAGTAGAAGATTTTTCCCAAGAGGCGGAATTGTAGAGGACTAACGACTATGATACAGAGTATTAGGCACCTACCTCAACCTCTTCTCCCGTTCCTCCTTAGTAGCATCACGTAAATGTTTAGAACATATCGCCACCTAGATTAAAAGATAACATTTCCCAGCCTCCCTTTTAGCAAGGTGTGGTCACATGTCTAAGTTTTGGCCAATCAGATGTAAGATGAACTTGAAGATTATAGAACTTCCATGAAGGTTGCTTTATAAGACATAGTTTTTCTAGAAAAAACTTCCTTTTCTCTTTTTTTTCTCCCTCTTTGGGACTGAAATTCAAATGTGGTAACACTAAGATGGTGTCATCAGTCTAGGAATAGAAATAGCAGAAATTTAGAATCAAAGATGGCTTATTGTATATAAGAAAGTAATAAACACTTATCTTATTTATATTACTTCCATGAAAAAAATAGTGCAGCCAAACCTAAACTAATGAATATAATAGAAATGGGTGGAGATAGGGAAGGTAAGTGTTCCTGCCTGGGGCACAAAAAGTTTTATTTGTAGTGCCTGCCTTGGGGAGAACATGAAGAAGACTATGTCTGCCATCGGGATACCACGCTAGAGAGGAGAACCATGCTGAGCATTAATACTGCTTCTTGTCTTGGTATCTTTTCCTAAAATAATCTTGAAGGTGCAATAAATTAGATTGACTTGGGTTCTTTTTGAATGATAAGATAGAGGCTAATTTCAGCATCGTCCAGAGGCCTTAAAGAATTTTAATTATTATATACTTTGTCCCAGATATGTTCAGAACAACAATAAATATTTTTAAATTAGATTTAACTTAATAAAATAGGAGCACATAAAAAAATAGAAGCATATAGAGGAAAAATAACATAGTCAAAGAATTTGACCAATAGAAATGACATGGTGGATTTTTTAAAAAAGAGATTAAGAAAAAACATATTAAAAACAATTTGTATCATCTTTTAACTATTTATACAATATGATTTCTGTTAGGTAGGGAATCTTAACAAGCAAACAACAAAATGAAATAATTCTTAAGATTTTTATTAATTTTCTTTTGGAATAGATATTCCTTAAATGTTTAAGAGCTGGAATTAATAAAGTACATTTTCAATGTTCAGAATAATTCACATTACCTTCACAGTCATGTCTAAATTGAAACTGAAATAAACTTACTGTGTGTATAACTTCGGAAATTACCAGAGATGTTTTCCTGTTATGTTTTGCCTTCATCCTATGTCTATATTATATATGTAAATAGTCTAAATATGTATGTGTAAAATCTTCTGTAATAAAAAGAAATAAACTGTGTATTTATAAACATAAAACAAGCATGGAAGATTTCACACTCCCCAGATGGCAAGAACACAAAGTTCAAAAGCACTGATAAAACCAGAAGAGCAACTTGATAAATTGCCTACATAGTTTGCCTCCCTTAAGTTGTATAATTTTCTATCTGCAGATTGGAAAGAGAAAGGGCAGAAGAATTTTCAAGCATCATTTTACAATCCTGTCCAGATGCCTTTTGCCTTCTTGCCTAGACTAAAGCTACATATCAGAATCAACATAGTCCCTTACTTGGGTTTAATTTAGATTCTTTCACTCTTTAAGAAGCCAGGCATTTTAGACAAATAGTTAAGAGTCCTGTTTGGAAAACAGTTGGCTGTAAAGGGATCCTTCCCCCGAGAGTTTTGAGTATAAAGGTCCATCAGTATCAAATCTAATTGCTCTCAGTGTTTCCCACAATTGATGGAACTGAAGCCGACAAGTCCATAACATACCTCATCATTATGGCCGTCTCATTGTGGAGTTCATTGGTGCACCTTCCCCCCATATCTGACCTGCTCTGCTTGCACAGTAGAGATGCCTCCAGCCCCGAACATGGTTCACCTATCATTAGATGAAACATGGATTCATTACAAAATTTATTTAAAAACCGGTATGACCAATTTTAAACATAATATAGGCAAAAGGAAAACTGATCTATGTGTACTATAATATGAGCATAGGCTTAAACTGTAAAATAGGCATAGGCTTAAACTATAAAATGGGCATAACTATAAATGAATTATAAACTATAGGAAGAACGTAGATGCAATAGCTCGTCATAGAGAGGTGGTTAAAGAACACAAGCTGAGAAAAACTGTGGCTCTGATCAATTTACAGAGTCTGAGTGTCATCAACGTACAGCCTGAGAAGTTCTTGGAGATCATTTTACACAGCACCAAATAGGAATGATAACCACAAAGCTCATTCTGTTCCTAGTGCTATGCTACTTCTGACATGGTGATCCCTCTGAAAGGGAGCTGTATTGAGGGGAGTACAGTGGTGTAAGTTAATGAGCATAGTTTCCAGAGATCATTTTCTTTTAGAAGAGAAACAATGGACCGTCAGGATGATATCTTAGAGAGTTCAGATAAGTGATAGTATGGAAAGCGCAAGCACAAATATGTCTGTCTGTGTGTGTGTGTGTTTGTAGTGCGTAGAAAACTATAAAATTAGTACTCTATCTCAAGACCTCGCAACATGTAATTAATGATTTCATAAACCTGATTTATTATTGGCAAATATGTACAGGTAAAATTATTTTACTGTAAATGTGAATTCTAAAAATATATCACCTTCGCAGACAACCTGAAATCATTTTTAGACTAAAAATTCAGAATAACAAAAACATTCACAATTCAGATTCCTATAATTGTTTTCCTTTTGGCTTGCAATCTTGATTTTTAACACCAACAGTTAATCAACGAAACTTATCATGGTCAATTGGTTTTCCATCCCAAAAGCCATTATATAGGATGGCAGTATGTTTCCTCTTAGAGACTGTGCCAGTTTCACTGTGGAGCAGATGGCACGTCAACTGGGTTTAGGTGGGTAGTCTAGATAATGCCATATTAAGTGACATCTTCCAGCAGGAAGTCAATTTCATTGGACGCTAGTGCCACCTTGACACACCACGAGACTATCTGCTGCTTTCCATCAGACCTGTTGCCATTGCCACATGAAAACAGAGAATCTTGGGCAGTCATTGCAATATTCAAACAGTGTACTCCTGGAGATTTATTACAATAACACCCCAGCTTCCAGGTGAATTTCTGCCCTTTAACTGTTCAAACAGAGAAGGGAGTATGGTTCCATTCCACACTCTGAAAGAACTATGGCTTGACCAGACCAGAATGTATCTTCTCTATAGCGCCAGATATACAATCCACAATTTTTTGTCTGGCTGAAAAATCAGATAGTGACACTATATTCCCTTTACCCCATGAAGTGTAGTTGCCTAAAATAATTGAAAATCAGTACTTTTGTAGTAAAATAATAATAATGAATTTCCTCATTGGCAGTATATTCTTATCAAATGAAAATATATCTGACATCCTATTTAGTTTAAACCCAGGTTAAATTTGACCTGAATTTGTATGTCCCTAACATTAGCTTGAAACAGAAATAATTTACTCTTCTACTTTTCTAGAGCTCTGACTTTTATTTGACTTTAACTCAGCACTGCCAGTTTTAAATGAGAACACGAACCCTCACTGGTATTCAATTCCTCTGAATTGAAATAGTGTCTTAGCCAACGATTCCAGTAGGTATCATGTAGCTGGTATAGCCATGGCAGAAGCAACTCTGTGCCTTGCCAACGTTCTGTTTCATCTTTCCTGGGCAGCTTTGTTATTGTGCATATGTTTATAGGCATGAATCTTCTTGTCTAAAGATTACACTACAAAAGAAAGGTCTCTGCCTCTGAAATGAGGACTAAAGCTTCTGAATGTGGTGCCTTTGATAGCAAATTTATAGCTGATCAATTTACATCCCAGAGAAAGAGTATCTACCTTTTTGCCAGATTGTAATTAGTTTTAAAATGGTCTCTATTTTACTAGCTGAAAGAAATATGCAGATTACCTTTCATTAGCATCTTTTAAAATTATTGTAATGCCTAGCTTTTCCTGTTTTTTTGAATAAAATAGGAGTTTCCCTATCCTGTGCTTAACATTTTTGTGTGCTATTAAGGAATGATTATGACCCTTCATCTTCAGTCTAGCATGCCTGAGGTTCATATCATGAATCATCAACATTTTTCCTAGAGTGGTAAAAACAGATTTTAATTCAGGACTATTGCCACAGGGGACAAAATATTTCAGTGTAGAACTCAGTTCAGTTCCAAATACAGCATGGGCAAAATGTGCATTTATAGCCAAGAAGCATGGTGGAGGTCAGAGGATAGAAAATTACTAAAAGGAAACATCAGGCGTATAGGATGATTCTGGCTAAACTGACTTAAGAGGATTCTTGCTTAAGACATGGTAGAGTGATCAGAGGAAACTTGGGGGTGGTCAAGGATGAAGAAACCAATTAGGTATTGAGGGTGATCAGATATGGAAGATGGGGGGGTTATTGCTTAACTGACTTAGCAGGGGGCTGAAGCAAATGTTCAGCAGGCTGGATAACGTGGTAAAGCAAAGAATCTTTGTCAGTACTTACTGATATATTTGTTCATATTAATGCTATTAATTCATGATGCATATTTTTATTAGAAGTGTTCCATTCTTTAAATGACCGTATTCATAATATTTTATTTTTCCTCTCCTACAGTAACTTTTTTCACATGGCATTAGTATTATAATTCCTACTTATTTTGTGTGCATTTTGCTTTCTCCCTTTCTGTGAATCATCGACATTTTAGAGAGAGAAGAACCAAGCATTTTCCATTGGCAACTTTGTCTTTGAGTTTAGCTTTAAAATCCGTCTCATATATACCTGTCTGCCATGGGGAGCAGCTAATATGTTTTGTTCAAAGCTGAGTTCTATAGAGCATTGCCTGTGGCTATGGCCGATGACAAGAAGTGACAAGCAAAATTTCAGTGGATCTGTATCTCACCCAGGATTGCTATGTGAGCCCAGACAATATGTTCCACGTGTCTGTGGTTGGGTGATGTCCGACTCAGACTGGTCTGTCTTCATCAGTAAAGCAGGTACCCTGAAAGAAAGATGGCCATTGTCACTTATGTCTTTCCTGACACTCTTCCATCTTACCCTCAACTCCCAATCCAAGGCTCAAACTACATTTGTTTACTTCTTTGTTTTGTCAAAGGACATTTAAGGAAACTACTCAAGGCACACAGATGCAGGCACTGTATCAGGTCCATATGTTCTTATTTCATTCTCACCACCACCATTTGAAATAGGTATTAACAGCTCAGTTTTATAGTTGAAAGAACAAAAGCCAAGAACGTTTAGGTAACTCTTCAATACATGCACTCCCAAGTAGGAGTTAAGGGGCAAAATTGGAATCCAGGTCTAAATGACTTCAGAACTTACGCTTTTTTCCACTGTCAATGATGGCAAAACAGTTTTTCATCTTTTAATGCCAACTTCTATTGTCAGTGGCTTTCTGGAAGTTTGTCTTTAAAAAGATTCTGAACTCAAGTTAAGTCCCAAGAGGGAAAGTAGTAGGATCTGTTTGTTAGTGACGCCCAAGCAAGTTGAGGAGAGGGACTTTTGTTGCGGGAACTGTGTGCTTGGCATGAAAAACCATGTGTTTTCCCAGTACCAGACCTGTTCTCTAATCCACAGGTTGGAACTTAAACGGTTTTGTATATCTTCATGTTGCCACTCACAATTGAACTGACATTATGGTGGCTCTGCTATAATGTTTGCTTTAAAAACACAAATTTGTTCTAATGATATTGATATATTAAGAAACAATGTAAGCATAATGTAAATTTCACATTTGCTTATGCACAATTTCATCAGCAAGGAAAAACTAGATGAAGGCATATAACTGCACTCTGCTGAACCAAGACACAGGCCTATAGAAGACGCACAGGTACAAACACCTCAAAGGTGGATACAAGTTATCCCAATCCACCAAGTGTGGGAGGAGCCACACCTGTCCACATCTGGCCTTATAACTTTCCCACTGATTTTGGATAACCCTCCTTTCACTTCACCACTTCACCATAACTCTCAGCTTAACACGTTGAGGTCCACTGCCAAGTAAACTTCAGGTCTATGTCAAAGTAAAGTGTCATATAGAACTATTTATCTATTTTTTAACGATTTAAAATGTGTAAACTATGCTACCATTTTTATTAGATCCCTATCATTTTTATGTCTCACTGAAATTTTTGAATATTTTGCCTCTAACTCCATTTTTCCCATAAGACTTGAGATCTTGATTGCGTGAATTTGTACAGTAATTTTTAGGAATGTGTATGTCCCTTTATAGCAGCACTTACATACCTGAAATAGTCAGATTAGACTTTAATAAACATGCATTAAAAAAATACACTTGGAAAGAATGCAATTGATTCAGTGGTAACTGAAGGGTGGGGCAGCAGGGACAGCCATCCTTGGGGACAGGCTACAAAGGGAGGCATTTCATCTGCTTTGTGTTATCACCACCCACCCACCATTCTCAAGTATATTAACAGTAAATTACTCCTCCATGAAAAAACTCTTTTAATGGTCTTAATTTTAAGCAATTGCTGCAGTTACTGCAGAGTTTCACTAATCTACAAATAAGTTTAACATTAGCACATTTTTATTGCTTACCCTTTAATAAATATTGTTTTCTACATTAAAATGATTTCAAGAAAGTTCCATTTATTCAGTTGGCACTGATACACGTGAACTCAACTCTACATATTCATTTCAGGTGTAAATTCATAGCAACTTGGAATTTTGCAAGCTCAGTTTGGGGTCGTTCATTTCTCTAATGTCTGCGAAAACCCCTGTGTTTAATTAGACTAGAAATAAACATATTCTTGTGTTTAATTTGTTAGACTAGAAATAAACAAAGAGGGCGCAACGATTTTACAAAGAAATAAAACTTGAGCTCCTTCAATTCTGTCAATCCATGTGAGCATTTGGAGTTTTTATTTTTGTTTTGATGTAGAGCAGAGAAAGAAAAGGGCAAATTATAAAACATAACACTTTTAATTGGAATGATAGGCAGAATAATGACCCTGACCCCAAGATGTTCACACCCTAATCCTGGGATCTGTGAATGTCACTTTACATAGCAGAAGGGACTTTGCAGATGTGATCAAGTTAAGGATCTTGAGATCTGGAGATATCTCGATTATCCAGGTGGACACAAGGTAATCACAAGGATTCTTGTAAGAGAAAAAAGAGACAGGAAAGGGAGAGGAGCTGTAACAAGGAAAGGCAAGGAAAAGTAGAAGCAGCAACATGATTGCTGGATTGGAAGGAACCTCTAGAATGAGGAAAAGATACGGAGAGGATTCTCCTCTAGAGACTCCAGAAAGAACACATCCCTGCAAGCAAACAGATTTATCTTAGCCCCATGAAACCCACATTGCACTTCTGCTCTCCAGAACTGTAAGATAATAAATTCGTGCTGTCTTAGATTGCTAAAAGTGTGGTCATTTGAAACAGCAGCGATTGGAAACTAACCCAATCGCCTAAATGCAATTTGAGTTCACACATGAAATATTTCAGTAAATCGGAATAGCATTAAAATGGAAAAATTTTAAATTGTTTTATTTATAAAGAACAAGTCAAAAGGATGATTATTACTAAATATAACATGTTATGAATCAAAATAATTATTGTCACAAATAAGAGAAAGGTGTTAAAAAAAATGCTGTCAAGTATGCTCAGTACCTCTCAACACTGGTGCTAAAGCTCAAGAATGTTGTTGTCGGTGGAAAATGGCAGAATAGGAGTGCCCTCCTGGCTCTCTGCTCTCAGAGTCTGAGGTGAAATAGGCAGACCACTGCACGCGAGTGAACTCCACTTCTACAGGACCAGCTCTGCGGACCTACAGAGAAACAGCATGGGACACAGGACCTCAGTGGAAAACAGAGGTGAATCGGAAAACTTCTCGCGAAGTAGAGAGACTGACGGGTGCCTTAGAGAAGGAGCCCGGTTCCCGCTCCGCCGGTCGGCCTGCGTCTGTGCCGGGGCGTTTTGATTCCCCGGGGAGATCACCCTTCCCCCACAGTGCCCCACACCCTCGCAAGCAGGGAAGCGGCTGAAGTCTGCGGGCAACAGTGGTGTAGGCAGATGGGCTGTGCGGAGAAAAAAATTGGAGCAGGAAAAACTTTGAACTCTCCGGTGTGCTCCTCTATTTGGGGAGGGCCCTAGCCGAGCAGACGCTCCCCACTGCCACAGGAGTGAGTGCGGAGAGTGCCTTTACCCTGCCCTGGGAACTCGCTGAGGTTTTGGAAGACTCTGGATAGACCTAGCATCCCTACTATCCTGCACTTGAACAGTGGGGTTCCAGCGAATTGGGACACGGCTGCTGCTGCAGGCGAGCCTTGGGAGGCTGTGCTGCACGGGGACTCAGAGTGCAGACACTGGATGGGGGATGGGAAGTTTCCCCCTAGCCTAGAAGCATTGCAGGCTGCTCTGACAGTGACCACAGACCCCCTACTGGTCCCAAACCTGTCAAGCAGGTCCGGCATTCGCATTTGAAAGAGGTTGGGGTAAGAAGGGGGGAAAAAAAACCAGTCCAGCAGGTCCAGCATTTGAAAGGATTGGGAGAAGAGGGGAAAAAAAAAAAAAGAAAAAAAGTCAGAGTCTTTTGGGCAGCTCCTGTTCTGCATTTGAAGGGAAGGTGAGGGAAACGTTGTGACAGCCAGCCACAGCTGTTGTGCCAGGCTGGTTTTGGGCCCTTCCCCTCCCTACCCAGCTGTTTTCCTTCTGAGCCAGGAGAGTAGAACCAGCTTGTCTGGGAGGAGTTGCAAGGGAGATTGCCTCTTCACTTGGGTCCTGGGGAGTCAGCACCACCCACCCTCTCCTGTGACTGGGGCCTGGTGCTTC